>BGPR01005223.1:0-40921 GCA_013235015.1 Araneus ventricosus | reverse complement strand
CATTGTTTTCGTAGCATCAATAGTTTAGAAGATACAGGGGAATTTAAAAGTTAATATTTCTAAAATTCCTTATTGTAATGGTAAAATCGATTAAAAATGCTGACCGAACAACCATCATAATAACTTCATGCCTGTATAATAATTATACAAGGGTAGTATTGCATGTGTCGGAACGGGGGAGTATCAAACCCATTTTATGAACAATTATACTCCCTTCCTCCCCTCCACATCCTTTTCCCATCACAAGTTTTCTTCTAATCGTAGTTCGAATTGTAAATTTAAAAAAAAGCTGTAGTTTTGAAATTCGGAACAGTTGTTGGGGAGAGTGCCCTAAACGATATACTAAATGTATCCCCGTGGTTGAGGGTGCTCAGGGGGTACAGGGGGGTTGAAAAGGGGGATTTCTCAGTTTTTCTTAAATATTTCGAAAACTGTAGTTCCCAGCGAAAAAACTTAAGTATAAAATTAAACTAAATTAAATTTTGTACAAAAATACTTCTACACATTGTTCTTAGTATGAATAGTTTAGAATATTATAGCAGTTTTAAAAAGTACAAAATTACAATAAGTGGTTGAAAATGTTAGTTTTATTTTTATACATACATACCTACATAAAAAATATGCATAACCCATTTTTACACTTGCTCGTAATTAAATTTCACCAAGTTTTTCTAGTATATTATCAAGTTCGAACGCCTCCTCTTCTTCTAGAGGTGCACCTTTGGTACAGGTACCATTAAAGGTGCCAAAACAGAAACACAAAATTTGAAAAATCACGACACAAACAAAAAACACACTCATTTGCTAAATGTGTGTGCTCCTTTGGTTGGAGGAATTGAGGAAAGATCAGCTTTGATATTGGTTGATGATTTGAGAAATGCTTCATATCTACAGTTATTCAAATTATGTTCATCAGCAATGGCTTTGTACTAGGAACATCTTCTCACCGGCTTGTGAGATAGCATCTGGTGTTTAATGAGGGATTATAAAAGATGTTGGCAATTTTTTTTATATAATTTAGTTGATTTTTGAACAATGTAACTATAGTGCTTTTCCTTTCCTATAAATATCAGGTGTAATGTCGCAGCCACGGAATGCATGGAGAAGGAGGATGGTTTGGGCAAAAGAAAGTTCTTTCTGCAGCTTTCTTGTAAAAAATAATTTAGCTTCGACTTTTCCCTTGCCAGGCTTCATAAAAAAAATAAATGTTACTTTCTGGTAATGTCAAAACAATCAGTAACACGACTAAATCTACGTCTTTCCCTTGGGATGAGAAGTTGCTTTCTCTAACCCAGATCTCACAATATAAGTATCAGCATCCCCTGTAACGACTCTCATTTCAATTCCTTTAGCAGCCATTTTCTGTGTTAGTAATTGAACGTGCCGTGTTTTATTTCTTCAATGGCAAGAAAATGTTTCTATCAAACTGTGACAGACTGGTTGCGAGCTTTTAAGTTAAAATCAGCATAGATATGTAGATTTAGATTATACTGTCTAAATACACTCATTTGGAGCGTTAACAGAACCAAAAGACTGAGTAGAAGGTATCAAGTGGAGGGGAACGGACGTGAGGGGAGGACGCCCGACTATTCATCAAATAGGTTTGTCGACCCCCCCCCACTTCTTAATACCGCCACTACTCTCAACACATACAACACTACCCTCGTATAATTATTGTATAGGCATGAGGTCTTTCTGAGGGTTGTTGCTTCAGCACTTTTAATAGATTTTACCATTACAATAAGGAATTTTTGAAATATTCACTTTTAAACACCCCTGTATCTTCTACAATTTCATTCTACAAAAAATTTAGGACTAGTTTTATAGGAAATTTAATGTAGTTTAACTTCATGATTAAGTTGTTTTCGCTAGGATCCATAGTTTTCGAGATATTTAAGAAAAACTGAGAAATCCCCCCCCCGGAGAACCCTCTACCAGCGAGGACTTTTAGTATGTCGTTTAGGGCACTACCCCCAACAACTGTGCCAAATACCGAATTTCAAAACTACTCCTTTTGTTAAATTTACAATTCTTTGACTTGACTACGATTAGAAGAAAACTTGTGATGGGGAAAGGATGTGGAGGGGAGGAAGGGGGCATAATTGTTCATCAAACGGGTTTGTTGGCGCCCCGCCCCCGGTCCGACACATTCGATACTCCCCTTGCATAATTATTATATAGGCATGATGTTATTATGAAGGTTGTTGATTCAGTACTTTTAATTGATTTTACCATTACAATAAGAAATTTTAGAAATATTAACTTTTAAATCCCCCTGTATCTTCTAAACTATTGATGCTACGAAAACAATGTAGGGATTGTTTTCTAGGAAATTGTATGTAGCTTAATTTTGCAATTGTTTTTTGACAGAACCTATAGTTTTCGAGATATTTATGAAAAACTGAAAATGCCCCCTTTAAACCCCCCGTACCCCCCGCGCAGCTCCCACAGGTGGGGACTTTTAGTATGTTGTTTAGGACCTCCAACAACTGTGCCAAATTTCAAAACTACACCATTTTTTTTATATTTTTCCTTCATTGACTGGACTACTATGTGAAAGTCTGGAAAGGAGAGGTCCAGTAGAAGCGTTGTCCAAGTCTTTTGACCAAAGCTCAGGTAAGATATGGTTCGTCCTAACGTATCCCTTGGGGAGTTATAAAAATCGACGTTAATCTAACTATTCTAGGCTGCCAAACATATTTAACATATATCCAATTCGCAGACACAGCGAATGTCTAGGATCATTGGAAACGATGCAATTTCGAAAAAAAAAAAAAGAGAATAAATGTTAATAGATATAGTAAGACAGAAAACTGCCAACTTCAGAGATTATCAAACTATGGGTACGAACTAGCAAACGGGGGTCCAAATGCATGAAAGTAAAATCTGGGGAAAAAATTATTCCTGAAATTACAATAAAATCATCATAAGAACAGAGAAATGGATAGAAAGCTGAAGATATTTTAGTATTAATTAATTGATTATTCCAAAATTCATTGGAAGAAAGTGTCTTAATATTGTACAATAGTCATGAGGCTAAAACATGGGTAAAAATTAATCACTGAAATTAGAATATAATCATTATGAAAGCAGAGAAATGCATAGAAAACAGAAGATATTTTAATATTAATTACTGCTAATTCCAAAATTCATTAGAAGAAATGGTCTCAATATTGAACAATTATCATCATGTCTAAAACATGGGAAAAACTAATCACTGAAATTAAAATAAAATTATCGTAAGAACAGAGAAGTGGATAGAAAACAGAAGATATTTCAGTATTAATTATGTCAAATTCCAAAATTTATTAGAGGAAAGGGAACTATAGACATAAGTCAGAAACCAAACATTATCAGACAGTATTAGGAAAAGATTGTTTCATGCCTATACAGATTTTACAGACTCAATAAAGTTAGAAGAATGAATTCAAGACATCACATTATAACGGGTCTATTCTCGTACCCCGGTTGGGTTGGGAGCGTTTCGCATCTCGACCGAAAGAAGGGGTCTGATTCTCGTACCTCGGTCGTTTCGAACATCGCGCTTTACGCTAGGAAGTGACGTATTTCTGCTGCGCGCGCAGCAAATCAAGCGATCGTCGTTGTTTCATGGTTTCAGATTCAGTTCGAGTTTTGAATCGCCAAAGGAACTATGGCGAATCATACATTTGCTTTCCAATTCGAAATTGTGTTGGATTATTTTGAAAAATATCCACAAATTTTAAGTGGGAAAGTTGATCGCATCTTTTCAAAAGACACCAAGGGTAAGAGGTGGGAAGATTTAACTTTTGCTCTTATAAGATGCATTATGACGCATCTTTCTTGCTTTCATAAGTCCATTGGTAAGGGGGGTTAAACCATTTAACTTTTACAAAATATACATTTATAATAATATTATACATTTATAGAACATATATCGGAGTCCTTTATTCGACCGAGCGAGATCCGAACCGGTTGGAAAAACGGGTACGAGAATCGCACTTGTTGTTAAAGGGCGGAAAAAGTGACATCTCCCAACCCAACCCAGGTACGAGAATAGACCCGTAAATGTGATTCTTCACATGAGAGTTCGAAACAAAACAACCATCCACTTTGCTGTCTTAGCGACAGAAAAACAAAAATCTGATGGAACAGTCAAAAGATTCTTCTAACCGCAATTGAGACAACCGGCACTATTTATATGGGCATTTTTTCAAAATATAGATTACTCAAAACGACTTTCAAAACAAGTGTTGCCCAAACACTGAATATTTTTATTCCGTTCAACTCCTTTACACAGCAATGCCTGCAAATTTTGTTGAAAGCCTAGAAGAGTTTGAAGATGTGAGTATTCGATTCTTTTTTTTTTTAATGAAGTAAAAATTTCCATGAGTGTTTAACAATTTAAAAGTGTCTTCATTTAAGAACAAAAGACTGACATGGGAGCTCCACATAAGATTAAAACCCGTATGTTTTCTTTTAAGTGTTAATTTGCTACTATGTCCAGAATAGCGTTTACAATGTTTTCTACCTGATATTACCTATAATAAATTGGTCTGAGTTTATTGAATTAAATTGAACGATTGGTTTGAAATAAGAAATTTTGCAGCCAAAAATTTTCATGTGTGTTTACCAATTCAAAAATATTGCCATTTAAGAACAAACGTTTGAGTCCCACATTCCATAAAAACTCGTAGTTGTTTCCTCTTGAGTGTTAACTTGCTATTTTATGCAAAATGGCGTTTTTTAATGTTTTATTCCTGATATTGTTTAGAACAAATTGGTTTGAATTCAATTAAATTTAATGATAGATTCGAAATAAGTAAAATTAAAAAATGGCAGTCCAAAATTTTTTTATCGTTTCTGTTTTATCAAATATTTGAGACTAAGACTTCCTTCCTTTTTAACTTTCTCGCACTGGAAGCATACTTGGAAAAAAGAATTGCAGTCATCAAAAAATTTGAACTTAGTATTTTGAAGAATTTCAGCATTTTAGAACTCTGTCAGAATTTTTTTCTGAATTAACCCGACTATCCGGGAACACGATAAATAATGCTGCAAGTTAGATGGTTGAAATTTGGCATAATGATCCTTGCTCCAGTATTGAACGTCTGTTTCGTATTTTGGCACAAAACTGTGAAAGGGAAGGAACATTTGCTCCTGGACACTTAATCAATTTACTTTGCTAAAGTGCGAAAGTGTGTATAAAAGTATCTATTTTCAAAGATCTTAATGTAAGCGCCAAGCAGCTGTAGTACGAGTCACAAAAGTTTATGCGCCGCTGGTGCAACACAATGATCTCTGAATCCGCAAGAGATTTTACATCGGTCTTCAAAGCATGCGATTGCCTTTTAACGCATTAAATCGTCTTATGAATCATATACGATTCATACCTATTATCCAATCCGATGACCCCTCTACTGTAGTTGAAAGATGGGAGAAGGGGTCATCTAATTAGTTGGTTCGAATCTCAGACGCGAGTCGTGGCGACAATCGTGTTAAATTTGATGGAGAGACAAGGGGGAACTTAAGCATTTTTTAAAAACACGTGAAAGCCATCCGTATTTGTAGAAAAAATCATTCTAATTTCAACTATGCAAGTGAAATTTTACAGAAAAATTTATTTAAATACTGAGAGCGAAAGATGCACTGAATAGCAGGAATCGTGATGCAATCCGAAACGCACTCTCATTGGCAGAGTTGATTCTGACGTCAAGAGTGCCTTCCTTCGCATACTTCTCTTTCGTCAGTTCTGTACCCTGCTTTGAATCAAGGCGTTGACTTTTCTACTATTCAACGTTCAATTTCACAATGGATATTGGTTTTGTACAAGGCAAATCGGATAATTTGCCAAGGATTGATCTTACAATGATGGCAACGTATTTCAAGAAAAATTCCGATTTTATGATGGCTGAGATATGAGGAATAAAAGCACAATGGTAAAATTTGACCTTTTTTGTCTTATAATCCTCCTCAATGAAACAACATAAAACAAAAAATAAAATGCTGAACTTAGCTAAAAAAAACCCTGTCATAACTCGGAATCCAAACAGTATCCCATGGTGTGTATACTAATTTGTAGAAAGACAAAGTGCTTAAAAAATAACAAAAAGCATGAAAAACAGAACCGATGAAACAAAATTAATTCTAGCTTAACTTCTTTTTAATGTTAACCGAATTCGGCACAGAAAAAAGAAAGGAAATCTTTAAAGTCCCATAAAAAAATCAACTGAAAATGAAAAAATAAATTAATTCTGATAATGCTATTAAATCATCACTGTCCCCGTGTGGATAAATCAGCAGAAATAAAAAAAAAGTAGGAAACCGCTAAAGGCCAGCTACGTTTCCATGTATGTGTCCGAGCTTAACTTTGCATGTGAAAAAATACTTTTAAAAAATTAAACAAAACCGTGGTTTTAAAAGTATAAAATAATTTTCATTTTAAAATCGGTGCCAAAATAGACACAATATTAAATCTTTATAAACCTTAATCAACAATAGAACCTTAAAACTACACGTGGTTACCACGTAATCTTTCAATACGAGCTCATACAGGTACTTATGCTTTTAATCTCGTCTTATATCAAAAACAGAACAAATATGAAATTCAAGGCTCTTCTTTACAGTACTTCCTAATATTGTTATGGGATATCAATGGTTTCTTAAAATGTAAATTCCATGTAATCAAAAAAGAAGGATAATAGAGGGAAAAAATTAAATTTAACTATTTGCTTTAAAATATCTTTCTTTTTTTCCTGCTAACCTCACCTTATACTTCTTTAACTAACTTTTTGAAGACAAATTTTGATTTTAATACATTCATTGAATATAAAGGATTTATTTTGCATCAAAAATTAATTCTGCGAATTATTTTGTTGAACTACGAATGAAAACGAATTTCATTATCAAAAAAAGTCGTGAATTTAAACTAATTTTTAAGATATTCTTATTAATTTTCAATAGTACTGTAATTTTTTAAAAAATATAAGAAACATTTGAGTATCCATTGAAAAAATTTATGCAATAAAATAACAAGAGCAAGTTTTTTTTTTAAGAATCTTAAAGAAGGTGGGATCTTATATATTTTGGCCGGAAAAAAATAAATTCCAAGTAATTAAACGGAAAAAACTAATTAAATTTAACTATTTGCTTTAAAATCATTTTTTTTTCGGCTAACCTCACCTTCTACTTTTAAAAATAAAAAATATATCGAATTCTGAATTTACTGTGCTTCATGATATACAATTTTAATAGATATAGATTAATAACTCGCATCAAAATGATCTCCAGACATGACGAATGCTGCTTGCTGATAATTCTGGATTAAGCTTCGGATCTCTCTTCATCACTTTACACCACTTTTTGCGAATAACATAATTTTTTGCACATTTTTAAATAATTTATCGGGTGCCGTTAGAGTTGTATTACTACATTTAGGGACAATACAATACTTGTATCTTGCCGACATTATTTTATCTGATGTGAGAGTCAGAAAATATAGAAAAAAAAGAGAATTTCTATAGAAAGCGAACGGGAAGGAAGCGTCCGTCTCCCCTGTCAAGCAACTATGACGTCAGACCCGTTTCGCGCCAAAATGGATCGTTTTACCCGCGTTTTCTGAGAGGCGAACTTTGATTGCAAATTTATAAAAAAAAAAAAAGTCAGGAATTTTTTTTCTAATATTATTCGTTTCGAAGCATTTTAAATTGATTTAAAATTTTTTTTAAAAAATGCTGAAGTTCCCCATTGTTTCAAAACGGAGGAATTACGTTAAAGATATTAGTATTGTCAATACTATAAATATGATCCAAATTCTTGTTAGTAAAGGTACTTTGAAAGTTAATATGTTCTATATTGTGAAACCAAACGCTGCGGTCAAGTCGCAACAATTTGAACGGACCAACTGACGAAACTACAAGAAAGTTGATTAATCTTTAACATGGGGATAAAAAGTTCTGAAGTTAACAGCTGAAAATATCAACATTTATTATACATCAAATAGTAGCAGAGTGACACATCCTCAACAGTAAAGGCAGTTTCGGGTGATTGTAGGTTATTTCGGATCTCATTTGAGAATTTTTTCGCTGCATAGCACGCATACACGGTTAGCTTTAATCATAAGTTAAAAAAGGGCATCTGAGTGGCCGACGGGAAAATATTTCGGATTTTTAATCGAGTGTGACCCGGTAAGGATAAAATTACATTAAAAATTTAAATACTGATATTGTGTCATTTTCGCCAGTTGGCAAAGAATGGATGTAGAATATTGAAATGATTGTGTTCGGACTTCCAGCTAATTGATCTTTCATACATTTTCTTTCCAATTGCCTTATCCCTTACAATCCGTCATGTTTACGGGAGCTTGCGTGTATTGTACGGCATGCAGTGACATAGCGAGAATAAGTGGCGCTCATGGCGTAATAAAATTTCTTCGCCCCCAGTCCTTACCAGAGTAAGAATGAACCAATTTGGCCTCGTGTATAAAGCCTCGGTCCCACGATCAGATTTCGTCCGTGGTTCGCTTTTTTTTCCTGTCTTCGGAACAGGAAGATTCGATGTCGCTCGGGGCTTGTAAGAACATCTGTGGTTTCCCGCGTTGCGGTGGTAAATAGCTCGGACATCAAAGGGGCAGACGCCGCCAATACACCCTCTCGCTAGAGCGCTGTGGAGATATTTGCCGAGTTACGCGCCATAGAGACGGCGCATCTGTTCGAATTTCACCGACCAGAGTCCACAAATGCGAACCCCGAGCGACCCGAAGTTTGGCCAAGCTACACGCCGTTGGAACAAGGTGTATGGTTTTTGATATTTGATCTGAATGAGTTTTTTAAAATCGTACTTTTCCTGCGGCTACATTTTTTGCAGACTGTACAAGTTGGCAACACTTTATTTGGCGCAGCATGATCCAAAATGGTTTTTTCACCTGGGAATTCCATCAAATGAAATCAAATCAACCTTTAACCCTTTGCACTCCGAAAGATAATAAGATGCATAATTATACAAGTTTAAGGATTGATTTAGCCCTTTAGGAAGCTGGAAAATATTGTTATTAATTTCTTTCAATACCTAAAAATCAATCTGTCCTTTTGCTATATTGTGGTTTTTTATAATGAGCGCTATCCAACAATGTGTGAAAGTTGCATCATTCAGCATGTTGAATCTGACTCGACATAAAGCCGGCCATTCACTTCGCAGATAAACTGGATATTTTGGAACTCGAGAAAGAAAAAGCCATCAAAATCTATGGAAATCGGCCAAATGGCTTGTGGTGGTTGGAATTCCGTCTGGACTGAAATCGAAACGAAAAATCAGAGGAACCTTGAAAGAGGCTAGCGAAAAGAACAATGCCTTGCGTAGATTGAAGTCTCGCTTCGAGGGTAGCATAAATTAAAATCTGCTGACTGGGGCAAATCGAAGAGTGATTGACAAGCAGCTGTAGAGCGGGAAAGATCACTCCCCAACCTTCCTTCAGAGTTAGCGTCCTTTTAAATACAAGTGAATGGAGTGCCTGTATTTTTCGATTAAAATGGATGGAAGAAAAACGGGCTTGGGACAAATGGCATGGCTATACTTCGAGTGAATGGCCGGCTTGGGGCCAAAGGGTTACGACTCGGCATTTTCACTGGTACTTTCGTATTACGTATGGCATAGTCACTAAGCAAAGAATGCTCAAGTTGGATTTGATGCAACTTGTGTGCGAGTTTACAATTGCTTGATACCAAAATATTTTTCATGTTTACTGGTGCTTCCTTGCCATTAGGCAAAGATATGTCTACGATCACCCTTTCTAATCCTTCTGATCTGGATCCGATCAGATCCATGAGGTCGTTCACCGTCATCACCTCCAACACGAAATCCGGTCGCTTAAGCAGGTCATGCACCGAGGCAATATGGTCAAGTAGATGTTGCGGAACGGCCTCAATCATGTTGCACTTTGTGCATATATTGAGCTTTTTATCACCACGAGAGAATCTGAGGGTTTTTAAATGACCGGAAGTTAAGCGAGCCAAAGCTGTTTGGTCTTTCCAATCCCCCTTAAAATGTATAATAGCACCGGGGCCTTCACTACGATACCATGAATGAGCAGGTGTATGCCTCCAAGAAATGTTAACCAAGGCCTTTCTTCTTGAGTATAACTCAAAGTAGGTCAAGGGTTCTGTATAGGCCTGAGGCATGGTAGTACTTTCTTTTAGCAAGACTATCAGAAATATCGTTACATTTGAAATTTATATGTGATGGTATCCATTGAAGATGAAGAATGCAAGAATTGCACAGGGTCTTGAGTTCGTTAAAGATATCCATTCCCCTCCGTTCGCTGACATATCTCCAATTATCAAGATATTGGACAACACTTCGGCTGTCCGAGAGAATCCATATCTCACCGAATAATTGATGTTCTAGTACAAAATCTAAAGCCATATCACCCTCACCCTTAAAATGCTGTATGTCATTATCGATAAAAGTGGAACCAAACCATCCAACTTGTTATGGCAGTTTCCCTTCGTAACCTTTGTTTATTGAGATTTATATTGCCTTTGTCGCACGAGAGCGCGGAATTCTAAACTTTAATCTCTAGCCTTATTCTTTTCAGGAAAATGGAGCGAGGTTTGTTGTTTTTAAAATTCTCTATAAAAAGAAAAGGAGTCTGCTGAAGGGTATGGTGATCGATGGATTAGAAATTGCCAGCGAAGCGGCTCTTGTAGCTTACACATGGAAGTCGAATTTCCATCCTGCTTGGCCTCTGGTGGTTTCGGCGATGGGTGCAGTGAGTGTTACTGACTTCTACAGAAATGCGCGAAAAGTAAGTATTTTTCAGAACTTTTGCACATAAAATTTTGCTAGTCAAAAGTTTTGAATGCATATGTTACGATCAATCTGAATAATCGGTTATTTTTAATACTAACCGCGGTTTTTATTAACCTGTCATGGTTAATAAAAACCGCGCAAAATTCCAGTTATTATTAATAATAACCGCTTAAAAATTTGATTATTAATAACCGATTAATCACATTGACCGTAACATATATACCCAAAGCCGTTGGCGAATGTTATTACATTACTAGAAAAATACCTACGCGGCATGATCGCGCAAATTGCCTCATTCGAAAGAGATTCGCAAAGTTGACGTGTTTAATACTTGGAATATATGCGAGGAAAGAGTTTAACATTTGATGAAAACAAAAAAATAAACGTGTTTTATACAGGTCATATTTTTTTTATTGACATTATTATTTTATCAAAAAACCTCTTGGTCTAAACCAGGAACTCAGTTTCAAAACTGAAATCATTCCGCTTGCAAACATCTAAAAAATATTATCAAATAAGTCATCGACTATTGCAACAATAAATGAGATGTATCGATCGTCCAAAACGTATTCGTATGTTACCCATGACGTACATTTACTATTTATTGAAATAAAATTACTGAATATGATTTATTATAATTTAAATTTCTCGATCTGCTGATCAAGAAGAGATAAATTTTGATAATTACGGATAGAAAAATTTATTTTCTATTTAGATATTGAATTTGAAATTAGAACTTGACAATTGTGCTTTTAGAATTTAAAACTACCGAAATAGTCTGCCATACTGTTTGACACTGCGCAGGCTATGGCGGAGTTTTTTATTGGGGGACGTCAGGCGCGACGAGAGACAGATCGGCTATTATATTAGTAATAGATTCTATGGATTAACGATTTGTCTCCCTTAAAACCTGTCATCCCGACCACCAGTTGCCACATAACATACCATTGCATATAAATGGTGGTGGCTCCATTATTCCATTTTTTAGCCTATCCATTTAAGCACGGTTCAAGTAACTATCGCTCACCGCAGATTGCAGATCTGGGCTATTATTTAGTAATTAGATTTCCTGCGAGTGGATTAAGATTTGATGTCTCCCCTAAACCGTACATAATCCACGACCACCAGTTGCCACATAATTACCACTTACCTCTCAAACTGATGGGTGGTACGCCTCAAATATTATTCCATTTTTAGCCTATCCATTTTAAGACGGTTTACATAATCTATCGCTCCACTGCAGACAAGATTCACAGGCTATTATATTAGTAATTAGATTTCGTGGTGGATTAGATTTGATGTCTCCAAGCCTGTCATCCACGCCACCAGTTGCCACATACACCATCTTTACTCAAATGGAGGGTGGCATTCCAGTTATCTCCATCCTTTTAGCCTATCCATTTAAACTAGTTTCATTAACTATCGCTCCTACTGCAGGAGATCTGGGCTATTATATTAGTAATTAGATTTCGTAGATTGGATTTTGATGTCTCCCCTTTAAGACCTGTCATCCACTTATTCAGTTACACATAACATACCATTCCCTCCACTCAAAATGGGAGTGGTGGCACTCTATGTCCATTTTTTAGCCTTATCCATTTAACAGTTTATGTAACTATCTCCCACTGCAGACAGATCTGGAGCTATTATAGCTTAGTGTATGAATTTCGTAGGGATTAGATTTGATGTCTCCTTAAGCCTGTCATCCACGACCACCCGCTGCACATAACATACCATTCCTCCACTCAAATGGACTGGTGCACTCCGCTATTCCATTTTTTGTACTATCCATTTAAGCAGCTCATTAACTATCGCTCCATGCACGCAAATCCATCCACTACCAGACACCTGATAATCCTGCCCCCGCTTTCTCCGATTTCCCTGAGAACCACCTCGTCTCGAGATGGTCTTTCCTATTCCCGCCGCTGTAATGTCCGAAGATATTTACAAACCCTACCCTGATAGAAGTTTGGGAAATCGGAAATATGATTGTCTTCCGAAAAGGATGACGTCGTTCTTTGCTCCCGTGCGAGTACTCTTTCATAGTATAATTTCTTACATGGGATGTTTTATTTTTTATATTTTAAAAACTTCATTTTTTAAAATAATATTACAACCACGGACGAATGTTTTCTGTGCTCAACTGTGGGAAAACGGAGAAGAAAAAGTGGATGACTCTTGTTTTGTTATGATTGCCGCTACGTGCGTGAGAGCTTGAAACGACGTCACTTGCTCTCGTGACATGATATTACCGATTTCACTCGGTCTATCAGGGTAGGGTTTGTAAATATGCCCCGGACGTCCAAATGGATGATGTATATTGCGTCTATTTTGAGCATCCAACCTCGCTCCCCACCTTACCAGTTCTGCCCACACTTTTTATATTATCCATCGGCCTACTGGCGTGAAGGGCCGTGACTAATTCCATCTTTTTTTTTAACTGCGAGTAGCAAAGGGTGTCGCTCTATATATCCCCATCGTAACGCAAAGCAAGTAAATTACTCAAGAACAGGAACTTAATATATAATTTGAAATGTTTTGAAATCATAACGCTTGTAACGACAGAATATCCCCCAGTAAATTTTGCTTCCATATTTTATTTCATCAAATTTTGTGAAATCTGTAAAACCAAGCTCCAGAGATGTTGCTTTCCTTTCATTAAGAAATGTATCCAGTTAGCGAATGGTTACGGTTGCTATGTTTTCATTCCTTTTAGTTATCAGCTAGTATGCTGGCTATAAAATGTGCTGACATTGTAATGTTGAAATAAAATGCATGTTTTGCAAGAGGAATTAGAAAGTGAAGATATGTGCCGACAAATTGAATTGAGGTTACATATACGGTCATTATTTGACTCCAAGAGGCATTTATGTAGGCACTAAATGAACAGGTCCAAGGTCACTACTGTGAATTTCGATTTGAGTTCATCGACATTCGTTTGGCTTCACAATCTGGCAATCATGGTGGTATATGACCTGTTTAAAACTGCTTTTGAGTTCTCGACATTCATTTGAGCTTCAAATCTGGCTAACTGGCTGGTTATGACCTGTTTAAAACTGATTTTGGAGTTACATCGACATTCATTTGGCTTAAATCTGGCTAACTGGTGGTATATGCCTGTTTTAAACTCTTGAGTTATTCGACATTCATTTGGTCCAAATCTACACTGTTTAGCTGTTTTAAAAACTGTTTTGACATCGGACATTCATTTGGCTTCAAATCGCTAACTGGTATAATAGCCTGTTTAAAACTGTTTTGGAGTTCACTATGACATTAGATTTGGTTTCAAATCTGGCTAACTGCGGTACATAGCCTGTTTAAAACCAATTTTGAGTTCATCGACATTCATTTGGCTTCAAATCTCTAACTGGTGGTATATATGCCTGTTTAAAAATTGTTGAGTTTGAAAATGCTTATTAACTTCACAGACAAAGCAAGAAATAAACAACGATGCATTCGTTCAGCACAAAGTGAAATGTAATTAGTCTATAAATAGGACGACGTTAAATACTTGAGCAGTAACAGCAGAAATATGTTGAAAAATGTAAACTTAGTATGAAATCATTTTCAAGATAAAGCTACGTGGTTATAGATGGAGAAAAGTATTTTGAATCGGCAATAAAATAATTAAGACTAATAGCACGTAGTAATAGTTTAAAGACAAGATGAGAATTTATTCCTATTTTTTTTTTTTGTTATCCTCAAAAGTCTTAAACATTGGATCACAAACGGTCGCCTAAATTGGACTGTTTAAGTCGATGGAAATTAATTTGTAATAAAGGAACAGCAAAAGTAGTTATGACTAATAGTCGGTAGCGACTGGGGTAGAAGTGGGGAGGGGTCAAAATTTGGTCTCCTAAAAGAACCCGGTTAGTAGGGTAGACAACAGAATTTTAAACAAAACGCTGTGTTTTGATTTTATCGACATTTTCGTGAAAAATCTACAGCGCGGACCAACTGCGCCTTTCTTATGTTTCCATTAAGATTACTTCCCTAACAATGAATATTTAAAAAAAATGATAGGTGATCCAAATGCAGTGACTCTTATGTTAGAAGAAATCATATACATTATTTCAATGATAAATATTTTTCCAGTATATCCGAAATTGCCGTCTACAAAGAGATAGACTGGTTAACGTGGTTCTAGCCACTGGGGGCTATTCCCATCCTGCCATTCATGCTTTCAGCGAAGGCATTGAAATCAATAATAGCATGGATCCCCGTCTGGGAGTTGTTGCATCCGGTTACCATCCGCTGCATCATCGGTACCAAAGTAAGTAAAATAAAATTAAAGAATATTAAAATACTCGCTTTATTAGTGAACAGAATATTTTGGTATTGCGCTATTAACCACCGAGGCTACAGATTGGGTAATGCATAAGAAGCAATCTTGTTTACAAAACCAATTGGCGGCACTTAAAAGCCATAGAGTGGCGTCGTAAGTACAAAACCACCTACAAACTGGTAAGTAGGACGAAAGCCGCCAACCAATTGGCGTTAATACGCGAAGCTACGAAAAGCCGCCAAATGGCGTAATGCTAGCACGAGTCACAAAACTGGCGTTAATACGCAGCAATGAAAACCGCCAAATGCTTAATACTGCAAGTACGCAACCATGGTGGGTTATGCAGTCGCCAAACGCAAACGTTAATGGCACGCGTTACAGTAATCAAAACAGCCAAATCTGTAGCCGGTGTGTTGGCGCACTTAAAACCTCAAATTAGGCGTTAATACGTAGTACGAAACCAAATCATTAATACTAAGTCTAAACGCCAAATTATGGATTAACCGCCTAATCTGTAGCTTTGCTGGCGTTAATACGTAAGTACCTATTTTAATAAAATTAGACTCAAAATAAAATCAAAAGCGTATGACGATATTCTCAAGATAAATTGCATTTGATAAGACAATGAGCACAGTTTTACTTTCTCATTTATACCCGTTTACATCCTATTGTTACAGAACAGAACGCGCTCTTTCTACCTGACAGACGTACTGAACGGTTTGATGCAAGACAGCGAATTTTATTTAAGAAAAACAAAATAAACAAAAGAAGGAAATATATACACTATGTACAGCACAGAGCATTTTCTCTTACATTATTAGTCTCAATAGCTCTTTTCTTTAGATGTTGTTACCCTTTTATTTGAAGGGAATGTCCGTAATTGAACTAGTTCAGCCTCTGGAGTTGAAAGCTAGAGGAGGCCGGAAAAGATTCATATTGTTACAAAATCTTTCTTTGGGTGCATGGTGTAAAACAGTCCAACACCAGGAATGGAGGAATGAAGGTTTATCACAAATGTGCTGGAAAACATGCACAGTAAGGAAACAAGTAGATCTTCCACAGATTGCAACGTAAGAACACGATAATTCACGCAGGTAATAATAATTCAGCATTTTTCAGATTTAGCAACACAAACAGTCAGCAAATCCCAATAACGACAATTACAGCACTTTCAATGGCTCACACAGCTTCTAGCTAGCTCTGCAGACGAAACGTAAGTCGTTCCAGTCGATCAACACACACCTCTCTGATCCAAGCGTGGCCCCAAATACCTCCCCGACAGCCGTGACATCACATGGAGTTTCTCATGCATTCAAGCATATTTCTTTCTTTTTATAGAGATATCGAGAAAAGGGTCGCATTTTCTGGAACGTCGATTTGTTGCCAGGTCGCGAAAATGGTCGATCCAGGCCGCCATCCAACTTACCCTTAGAACTCTCTTCCCAAACATAAGACAGTGAGGGTGGAAAGCGACATTACATTTTCGCAAAATATATTACACAGTTCTAACTTCATTGTATTCATTGTAATGATTACATTCGTTTATACGGACGCAAAACTTCGGTTTATACGTCGTCTTCTCGCTCTAAAATGTAAAATTGTCCGCCTTTCTAGTATATGAACTGTTATAAAGATATCGACTTTGAAATTATTCTCAATTAATGAATGAATAAAGGAAATTGTCTGGTGCGTATTTTAGCGATGATGAAATTTTTCATCCTCTTTAAAGACGCAATGAAAACTTTGAACTTATTTCTTTCCAAAGAATGGTGAAAAAACACAATGAGCTTAATTCGATTCATAGGATATACTTGACTCCAGACAATCAGCAGGTCGACGATTGCTAAAGATTGCTTACCTTCATGCACATAAATCCTTAGTATGTATAATTAGCAATTCCAGATATACAATAGAGTACATGATTTTATCGCTTATGGGCGATTAAAAAATTAGGTGCTTTTAAATCAAATGTTTATCTTTAAACACATGATATGTTTATTTTCTTTTAGATTTTTATGCATTTGATTTTGTTTTCTTATGAATCGGACATTTTTAGTTTTTTTGTTTAATTTGTAATTGTTTCGCGCCGTGTTTTAATTTATTTTATCGTAGTGGTATTTACGTTTTTAAACATTTAAACCCTATGTGTGTTTTAAAAGACTCGGTGTTTGAGTGTTTTGACTTTAACCCTGCCTTTGAAATGGTCTTTTAATTTTTTAAAAAATAGACTTTTAGAATCAGTGTGTTTTATGTTTTTGTGTTTATGTTTTTTTAATTATATATGCGTCTGAAATATTTTATGATTTGTGTATTCTGTGTTCAACTTTTTTCTAGCTCATTTTTTATTTACTCGTTGTGGCTTTTGTTCTTTGTGTTTGTTGTTTTATACCACTCTGTAAATGAGCTTTCTCTGTAGTATATTCTTTTCTTTAAATAAATTAATTAAAATGTTTAATTTTAAAATTTAGTTGTTTCTCACATGTAGAATTGTACTATACTATCTTTAAAACTTTACTTTTAAATGGATTAGCATGAGTACATTTAAATTTGTAATCAAAGTTGTTTAGTAAAACTTCAATTATACGTCTTTTCATATATACGTCAGTCCCATGATAGACGTATAACTATAAAACTCAAATTTTACAAATTTGATGTCTCTAAGTAAATCTATTGAAAAAGTACAATTTTAAAGTGTTTTAAGATGGTAATTATTTCTATCTTTAATAGTATTAGAAGGTATTTGCTATTTTAGCATAAGCAATAATTAAATATTAAAATTAAACATTATCACAAAATGGAGAAAAATGACTGAAGGCTGTCTTTTCAAACAGCCGCCGATGTATTAAAGCGCAGGTCTACTTATCGCGACTATCTTTTGTTTCGAAGCTTCCTGGATTCTCTTTGTTACTCGCCATACTCTTGTTTCTCGATGTTACTCGTGATTCACTTTTGTTTCTCGTTGATTTCGCAAAGCGTCTACCAGATTATGCGCCCGCACCTCTGTGATGTACACCAATTCGTGCGTATTTCCAACTTTGGACCCGGTAGTGCTGAACTACAATCCGATTTTCAAATTTTTTTTCATAACTTGTTGTTACCCTTATCTCGGCCGAGGTTCCAGATCTGAAACCCGATTCCACTGAAGATCCGCCGTGTATGGGGCCTGTGCACGTTAAATCATACTGGTGGCCAAACGTCCTCCCGTGGTGTGGCGTGGAAGCTTGGAGAGGGGGTGCCAGCTCAGGTGTCGTCTGTCATCTGACTGAGGTTCAAAATACGAGTCCGTCCCAAAATAACCCTGTGTTGCTTCAAACGGAAATCCATAACTAAACTAAACTACCCTTTATCTCTAAAATAAGGCATTAGTCATGTTTTTATACGTAGTGTACCGAGATATAGAGGACCTCCCATCTGTTTTTTTGTTTTGTGTGAATCAAATTCCTTCTTGGATGGTTGAAAATGGTGATTGAAAAGTGGGTCGCAAATACTTAAAGGTTGAAAAACAATGTTAACTGTTATAAATAAATTTTAAATTCCTTTTAGTTTCAAAATTTTGGTTTCTTTATACTGAATTTGACCAATATTTCTAATCCCTTGACATACGATTTTTTAATCTCTAACAAGACCCCACCACCCATTTGGGATATTTTTCTTCATTATTTCAATCTATTTAAGATGGTGAAGATACTTAGGACATTTAAGCATGTCCAGGTCATTTTGGATTTAAACTAATTGTTACGTTAATTTATGATTTTAAATAACAAATTCTGTATTTCCGATGGCGAGCTGGAGACTTCTTGTATAAGGGTTCTAATTTTGGATCAATCATTTTTGTCTTGTTAGCTTCGAATTAACCTCTAACGGTATATATTGACTGCATATAATTATCGCATTTTAGGCTTATAAATTAAAAATTTAATCATTAATTAGCTTATAATTTGACGCAAACAAATACGTAGAATCCATAAGCATCTCAAGATTCATGTCGTCTTAGATGAACGAGAACGACAGGCCCTTTCCAAAACGAGAGGGGCCATCTTTGGATAGCAAAAGAAAATGCAACTCTTCTAGGGATAGCTGTATTTCTCTTTTCCGTTCACATCTTCCTTCCTACATAAGTTTTATCTTTCTGTTCAACAAAGTTTCATCAAAGAGTTTTTTCCTTTCAGTTAGGAAGAACAGCTTTATAATTTGATACAAATTACGTAGATTCCATAACATCTCAAGTATTCTATGTCGTCTTAGATGAACAGAACGACAGGCCCTTTCCAAAAGAGAGGCATCTTTGGATAGCAAAGAAAATGCAACTCTTCAGGGATTGTCGCTGTATTTCTTCCGTCAAATCTTCCTTCCTACATAGTTTCATTACTTTCTGTTCAACAAAGTTTCGTAAAACAAAGAGTTTTTTCCCTCTAGTTAGGAAGAACAGCTTTATAATTTGATACAAATTACGTAGATTCCATAACATCTCAAGTATTCTATGTCTTAGATGAACGAGAACGACAGGCCTTTCCAAAACAGGAGGGCCATCTTTGGATAGCAAAGAAAATGCAACTCTTCAGGGGTTAAGTGTCGTTCATTTCTCTTTCCGTTCAGATCTTCCTTCCTACATAAGTTTCATTACTTTCTGTTCAACAAAGTTCGTAAAAATTCAAAGAGTTCTTTTTCTTCAGTTAGAAGAAAAGCTTTATAATTTGACTCAAATTACGTAGAATCCATAATCATCTCAAGTATTCTATGCATTCTTAGATAAGATGAAAACGACAGGCCTTTCCAAAACGGAGGATCATCTATTGATGCAAAGAAATGCAACTCTTCAGGGTTAATGTCGTCGTATTTCTCTTTTCCGTTCAGATCTTCTCCACTCCATAAGTTTCATTACTTTCTGTTCAACAAGTTTCTGTAAAATTCAAGAGTTCTTTTTCCCTTTCAGTTGGGAAGAAAAGTTTTGAACAGATCGCATTCATGAAATGCTGTCAGCTGTTTGGACCAACGCTCATAGATGCGCGGCTTACTAGTAGTTGAGTTGACAGCACGACGAAGAATGCTGCTCTCTGTTTGCCGATGATGTTCTGCATTTGTTGCAAATCACATTGCATTCGTTGGTTATCGAAGAGTAAGTTTTCAGAGGTTTTTCAATGCAATATGATAAATTGATCAGTCTTGTGAAGTTTTTCTGGATGCGATATTTTAATTTGAAATTAAAAATGTTATAAACACCAGTTAATGAGGATATAATCTCCATTCAGTTCTATGATCTTCTGCTAACGTTTTGGTAGCTTGTCAAATCCCTCCTTGAGGAACGAACAACGAAGACTGTTATATTTCATGGGAAAAAATTCAGATCGCACACAAATGTAATCGCAAGCTGTAAGCTGTTCCACCCAGAGTGGATAATGCCAAATCTACCTTACAGTCTGGACATTACTATCTGTTTTCTACTTGCTGCTTTTATACAAGGCTCAATCTTCAATTTACTCGAAGAAGTCATTTCTAAGGTCTGATGGACACCTTGAGTCACGGTCATTAGTTCTGGAAGGAGGGGATTTGCAAAGTTGCAATACGTTGATGTCGTAGAACTGAATGGGGAATACCATCTCATTCATTTTGAATTCGGGGAAAAATTCATCTGGAAAACGTTTCTCATCAACATATTTTTTTTTACTTGTACTTTAAAAATAAAGACATCATCTTAAACTCTGACTAAGATTCTAAATAAGTTCGCCCCAAATAGCCATCAAATAGTTTCAAATCGGACAGTTACCTAAATAAACGAAACGAAAATTTTCTTTTGATGGAATTGGGTCTGCAAACCTGCGATTCTCCTTTTCCCAAAGCGACCAGCAGGCCACTTCGATCCAACGTTAGATTTCGAATAGGTTGAGGGACATACGACCTTAAATCTCGATAATTTTCGATATTTTGGGAAAAAATTATATATTCCCCAGTCTTTTCTGAACAATTTAAAACAACCCGCGTTAAACAATTCCCTATATTTGTGAAAAGTTATGAAGGAAAATGTGTCATTATTCCACGTAAACATTGAATACGACCATATCTTTAAAGCACTATATCTCAAAATGTGTTTTTTTACATTGCGCACGATATCTGAGAACTATTGAATATATTTACATAAAATTCTACTGAGTATGTGTTCTGCTATGTTCTATAAATTGAACCACAGTTTTACATATTTTCTCAAACGAAGTTTTTTGGGGTTTGAAAATGTTGAAGTTTTAAATAATTATTAAAATTTTTATTTAAATTGGTATAAAATAGAAAATAAATTTAAATGTTAATAAATGAGTTACAGTTTCTCTTAAACAGACTATTTGGATTATTTAGATACCCAAAATATTGTGTTTAGACTAATATTTTATCCGTAATCATATGTAAGGTGACTATCTCATATTTTCTCCAAAAAATTAAACCCATATTTATTACTCTCTCAAATAAATACATATCAATATTAAGATTTGAGAATGTGTATTCATAATAACAGATTTTCTAGGAAAAAAGTTAGTTTTGAAATGTTTTGTTTTGGAGATAGTATCGAATTTGACAGTCCCCCCATTCTTCGGATGTTTAAAGGTATGTCCCCTTAAGAGAATCCAAAGAAACAACTCCCACAGAGGCATTCTTTAATGCACTGATATTACACGGTGGTATATGTGGCGGTATATATACAGGCAGCACTTATGGCTGGGTTTTGCATTGGATATTTCATTAAATGTTGGATAGCCCATCGTATTAACGGCCGCGTAAGCTGGTCCAGGTCGCGGCTTCCAGGTTCGAACACTGATGGTTAGTGGCGCACGAGTCTTAATTTTGCCACCTCCCCCCCATCATGAATGGCATAGCTTGACCCAGGGCTCAGATTTCTTCGTTCCCTCTTCGTATTTCATTTTAATATATAAGCGGATTAACCCATCAGCACACGCATCCATTTTGGAACATTATATCACGCGGGTCATTTTGACCAGATTGTTAGACGCCTACTTATCCTTATTTTATTGGCTATTTGTACAAAAATAAAATATATGATCATATAAGAATATTTGTTCTTCAAATAACTTGCATTTAAGACACAAATGGTTTTAATAAGAGGGTAAATTGAATATGGCTCCTTCTTTCCATAATTTTCTGAATTCTTCTTTTTCTCTGCTGCTGACGTTCCTCTGCTGTCATAGTCAAATGTTAACTCTGAACCCGCTAGATTGAGAATTCCAGAACATGAAAATTAAGTAATTTTCATACTGGAAAAAAATGGAATCCTCCTTTCTTTACAGAATTTCCAGAAGAACGGCACCGAATTAGTGATTAATTGTCAACAAGAAAGGAACTACTCTTTCCCTCAAGCACTGAAACCGCCCGAGTCCAAGCCTCCGTCAATGGGCGTGGTTTGAGAGGTAGCCTCAAGTTGAATTTGAAACAATAGCATTCGCGCGTGTCAATTTGACCCCAACCCCGTCTGTAAAAAGTGAGCTCGTTTCACCTTTCTCTTCTGCTCTTATCTTATCCTTCCTAGCTCCATGAAGGCACAGGAGAGTAACATCGAACGGTGCTTCTAGAAATTCTTAAACTTTCTTAAAGAAGCAAGATGGGTCAAAGACCGTGCGCGTGACTGACGGGTTAACATCACCCTCCCCTTTTTTTCAGGTTGAAAGCGCAGAACCCAAATGGTTGCTGTTCAGAGTTTGAGTTATACGTATAATATTAACGTTTTGTCCCTTTTTTCAGGTTGAAAGCAACAACGAACCCAAATGGTTGCTGTTCAAAGGTTGAGTTTACGTTATAAGCATTAACGTTTCGTCCTTTTTTCAGGTTGAAAGCAACAATGAACCCAAATGGTTACTGTCAAAGGGCTTGAATTATACGTATAAGCGTATTAATACTTTGTCCCTTTTTTCAGGTTGAAAGCAACAATGAACCCAAATGGTTGCTGTTCAAAGGGCTAGTTATACGTATAGCGTATTAACGTTTTCCCTTTTTTTCAGGTTGAAGCAACAATGAACCCAAATGGTTCTGTTAAAGGGCTTGATTATATCGTATAAGCTGATTAACGTTTTGTCCCTTTTTTTCAGGTTGAAGCAACAATGAACCCAAATGGTTGCTGTTCAAAGGGCTTAGGTTATACTATAAGGTATAACGTTTCTCCTCTTTTCAGGGTTGAAGAAACAATGAATAAAGGTTGCTGTTCAAAGGCTTGAGTTATGTCGTATAAAGCGTATTAACGTTTGTCCCTTTTTCCTTCAGGGTTGAAAGCAACAATGAACCCAAATGGTTGCTGTTCAAAGGCTTGAGTTATACGTATAAGCGTATTAACGTTTTGTCCCTTTTTTCTTCAGGTTGAAAGCAACAATGAACCCAAATGGTTGCTGTTCAAAGGCTTGAGTTATACGTATAAGCGTATTAACGTTTTGTCCCTTTTTTTCAGGTTGAAAGCAACAGTGAACCCAAATGGTTGCTGTTCAAAGGGCTTGAATTGTTGGTGGGTGGCTGCCTTCTTCTCATCAATGGTTCCGTGCTAGTTGCTTATTCTGTGAACAACAAGCTCCACCCACTTTTCATTACTTTTTCCACCACTATGATCATCAATGGTATCACGGATATCACCAACTCGCTTGAAAGTGTAAGTATGCTTCAACTCTATCGCGTTCATTGAAACCACGCATTGAGCATTTTTTACTGCGCATGGGCGAAACGTAGCGTAATTTTCCTTTCATAACTTAAGAACCAGTTTTATAGGCAAACTTGCATAAAAATTCCAGCTCAATACCGTTGGTATTCACAAAGATATCGGCATTGCAAGATCTAAATTGCTTTTGATCTCTAAGAAGAAAAAATGATGAGGGTTCTTGCACAAATTGATATTTTTTAAAATTGAATCTTCGAAAGTATTGAATTTTATGACGGTTGAATATCCCGAATACTCGTGTTTACTTATAAATTAAATATAAGTTTTAAGTTCCATTTCTGCGATAACTTATTCGGAGGAAAAATGGCCCGTTGCCGTTCATTGGTTTCATTGTGAAACCACAAATCTTTTGAAAATAAAAAATGCCAATCTTTTTTCTTTACATATACATGATCAGCTACATGTCTAATAATCATTTTTGAAATAAATTTAGTAATTTCCAAAACGAAACACATGCCGTGAACTAGAAAGGGTTATCTGGTGAGAAGTGCTACTCTTCATTCTTTAATCAACTTTAAATAAACGAATTAATCAGTGCATAATTTCAATGTCATTCTTATTTTAATGATATGCATTTGTTTGGTAAGCTTGGAAAATATGCACAGGTAAAAATTAAGTTATCAAAAGCGTGGGTCAGCTGTGGCTTCAATAGGGAAACGTTAAAGTTCAAGTTTAACTGGTAACCACACAGTGGCAAATTTTGACAATATAAAACCACAAGAGCAAAATTATTTCGAGGCCCCTCTCCTAACCTAATAGTGAAAATTAGCCGTTTTCTTATCACTGCGATGTACGCTGAATAGATTTTGAGGCCTTCAATGGTCACGAGGCGAGCGCCTCTAGCACTTGTTAAACATCAAATCTGGCCCATGATCAAGACTAAAATCGATTTCTTTCTGCATCATAGCTGCATATTTCGGCACGTGCTTATCATAGCTGTCTGTTTCGTGTCCTACTAAGTACTCGTAACATACATGTATGCTCATTTTCCCGATAGTGTACTTGGCAGATATTACAGGGTTACAATTATTGAGCTATATGAAAAAAAAAAAACCCTTGATAACTTTTGAACCGTTGGTGAGATTCAGTTAAAATTTGGCGGTTGAATGCAAGGCATGTTCGGATTTTTTTGAGCAAGCGCACTCTTAGTGTTCATTTTTCGTCGAAAATGTCGAAATGCAGCGTTTCTGAGCGTATATCGATTGTCAAAACCTACTATTCGAGCAATAACGGCCCAATTGCGACTCAAAGGAAATTTGCGACCGAGTATAAACTGAAGACGACCGGTCCAAGCGTCATAACAATCAAAAAATGTCATTGAAAAGTTCGCGAGAACTGGTAGTGTCGATGTCTCGACACTTCAGCGATTTTTGCGGAATTTTGCTCTTCGTCTGCGCCACGTCATAGCCATTGATGGCAAGCATATCGACCACGTCATAAACTAAAACCGAATATCTGTAGTTACTTTTAAAATTTGGATAAAAATTTTTGAACTCGGTAGCTTTCGAAAATTTTATTTTTTATTTAGTATAGCTCAATAGTCACTTTGTACTGTACTCCACTAGCTCGAAGATCTCATTTGTTTAACAAGCCTTTTAAGATAAATTTTATACCTAAAAATCTCTCACAGATCTGCAGAACAGACTGTTGGATCTGCTCTGTAGATCTACCAAATTTGGCAGATAGTAAATGCTCAATTTTTTTTTCTAAATTTTAATTCGATTATTAACTCCAAATTAATCGAAATTTTAATGTTTTTTTCAACTTTGGAGCATATAATTGCACGAAGACCATTTTTTATATCACTTTAAAATTTAAAAAATAGCTTTTTAATGATACCAATTTATTTTTGAACAGTTTTTTCTCTAATTTTAATAAATTTTTCAAAATATCCTGAGTATATTTTATAGCACTACCGTTTGTTTTATTTACTAGTTTATACACAGGACGATATTGAATACTTTTTTGTGCACACATTACTCTTGGTTATATAGTAACAATAATTTTCTCAAGAATAGTAATAAAGACAGACACGCACACACTCAAAGTAAGCTTAAAATATGTTTCGATGTTCTGCATTGGAAGGTTCGAATCTTTGCAGAATCACCGACGATTTAACGAAAAAAAATCAGGAAGGTGTTGCATGTTGACATCATGCAATATATGTAGAATTATCATAAACTTTTTAGTTGAAATCTGGACACGGTGGAGAAGGGGTGGCGCCAGTGGGGGCACGGGGGGGGGGGCAAGGCCCTCTATCGGGGATGCTGTATATAAATATAAATATCTAATATGTAATATGTAGTAATAATAGTATTAGTATAAATATCTAATATGTAATATGTAGGGTGTGTAAGTATATAAATATATGGCAAAAATTTTAGACGAATTTCATTATAATTTCCCCCTGTATAGCAAGTCGTGGCCCCCTTGTCGGGGAGAGCGTGCCCCCCCCCATCGGGCAGACACTAGCACCACTCCTGTGGTGGAGTTGAAGGATTTGGGGGTGTTGTGGTATAAACTTCAAATAGCTTCCTACCAACTCCCCTCTTTTATAACACTAGCACAAAAGTTTTAGAAGTGACAAAAAAATCAAACGTCAGAATACAAATGCCATTTTTATCAACGTTTGATTAATCATATTTACATTAACGAAAAACAATGTAAAATAAAACTGCACAACTTTAATTTTCCCGTTGAAACGAACCCTTGATAAGGATTTTTCCGTAGAATTCTGGACAGGATAAACGGGGAAATCGTCAGAAATTTCCTATTGCAGTCGACGCTCGTTATAACGACCACAAATTATAAAGACCATTCCATTATAACGACCAGTGATAAAATCCCCAACTGTGTTTCCCTATGCATTCTATGTTATTTTACTTCCGGTATAACGACCGTCCAGTGTCGTCTAATCCCAGTACAACGTCCGAATTCAGTGGACACTCATCCCGGTATTTTCCCAAAAAGAACACGTTTCTAAACGTGTAACTTGAAATGACCTTGATTATTGTATTGCCAAGCTTCGTAGATGTAGTCTTCAGTGTTACAGTTCAACTTTGATGGGGGGTGGGAATTACCGCTCACCACAGCACGGAAATTAGAATAGCGTAAATATGTTTCAATTTGTTATGTAAATAAAATATGTTTCAAGTGCTATTGAAACTTTAAAATGCTTTTTTGAACGGCAAGAAAATACAAAACATTATCTTTAACTGAAATGGAAAATTATGTTTTGCAAAAATCACATATGCAGAAAAGACAAACAACGATTTCTGATTTTTTTCTTTAGGAAATAAATGTCATGTAAGTATATAACACCCTTTATTTTCAACTTTAAAATCTGTTTTAAAAATATATTTTTAATTGTTAAAATTTTATTTTTAATATCAATGATAAAAAATAATTTCAGTATTTAGTTGGAATTTCTTTAAAAATCGCCTATTTTTACGGATCTGCTGAGCGTGCATGTGTACATTTTTAATTATATCCACTATAGCGGCCACTCGTTATAAAGACCTTTTGCTGTGGGACGCAGAGGGTCGTTATAACGAGCGTCGACTGTACAACCAAATATCGCCGTATTCTCTAGCGTAAATGGTCATTTTGGAGATCCAGACACTAGCGTGGGCTTGAAATCCGGACTGTCCGGACGAAATTCTGACGAATTGGTAACTCTATGAGGTCAAGAGTTTTTAAAATACTGCTCTTTATTTTCTCGTATATGAAGTATAAAGGATATTATAATCATCAAGAAATTCTATATCGGAGGTTTGATGAATCTGTACATTTAGACCTTGAATCCGAAAAACATTTTTGGAATTGCTTGTTTCTGTCTGTCGTCACATGTCCATTCAACCGATTCGGTTGCTTTAATGGCATCGGGCGTTCTGTCTGTTAAAAAGGTGTCTCAAACGAAACGATCTGGACGAGTGAAATTTGGATTGTGGTCTTTTCAGACCTGCACAAAATTTCGGATGAAATTCAGCAAAAGGAAGTCCGTTTGCTCGTTTAAATGTGCATTTGAACATACCTCAGACGCAACATGCTAGTTGGTGATTAACCCTTTATAAGTCCATTTTTTTTCTAGTAGTGTATAATAAAATAACTTGGGTATTGAGATTAATTTAAGGGAATTTTATTTTTATTGTTAATTTTTATTAATAATTACCAAGTCGAGACGTTTCGTTATACAGTGGAATCTCCCTATAACGAAATCGCTTGGTTCCAGTTGAAAAATTCGCTATAGAGAAAATTTCGTTATACGGAGATTAGCGATATTTGCAGTTATTTAAGTAAATGTTACAAACCTTCTAGTATGTGCGATAAGTTGAAAAATATTTAATTATGACTTTCAATTAAAAACGAAGTAATATTTATTATAAATTTGTTAATTATACTAATTTTTATTGTATAAATAAAATGCTCAAAAGTGAAGACAATTCACCAATTTAGAGAACAATATGTACTAGTACGGATAAACAGAAAATGCGTATTGTCAGATCCGTTTGCTGTTTCCATCCCCGCTCCACCCCGATTCTTGGAATCTTGACCCGTAGAAATGTTGCTCCCTCTGTAGAAACCCAGGTCCCCACAACTGCATTACCCTTCACATAGCATTCTATTGGTATGTGTTATCGTTGGAATGAAAAATGCGAGTGGTTCCAGAAACAGGCACGTGTGAGCGATTTGTTTGCACAGAAATTAGCAACTTTCTTCAAAAATCGAAAAGATAAAGGTCTGAAAAAATTTGTTATAGGGAGACTACCACTTCGTTATATGGAGAATATTTTGAATGTTATTTAACATTCCGATTAAAAATTTCGTTATAGGGAGTGTTGACGCCTACGCGTCCTCCCATTCGCCGCGGAGTTTCGCGCCATTGAGGGTGTAGAGTTGAATGAACTTTAGCTGTCCCCTTTCGTGTCCTTGGGGGTGCGAAGTTGACTGGAGTTCATTCTCGTTCGGATCGCCTAAGCGAACGGACCCTTGTGTCGTATTCCCCCTTGGGAATGAGAATCGTCTCCTCTTAAATGTTACTACTTAAGAATTTATTTAAATTGTGCCCTTATCGTTCATGTTTTTGTTTACCATAAATTTATTTAATTAACAGTCCACAGCTCTTATTTACCCTCTGATCTATCCTCCAGGGAGAAATTCGCTGTAGGGAGACTCTACTGTAGTTCGAGATTGGAATATCCAGGTGTTTGTTTCATTGAAAACTTTGGTAATAACTTACGCTAACCTTAAAAAATGCCTTTAAAAATTTATGAATTTGGTGGGAAGTATGTTCCCACGGCCTTGGAGAGGGTGAAATCATATGCACAAACGTTCTCCCGCTAGTGTGGTGAGGGAGTTTGGAGAGGAGGTTCCAGCTCAAGTCTTGTTCTCGTCATCTTCGTCGTAGTTCAAAATTAAGAGGTCCTCCCAAAATTGCCCTCGTGTTGCTTCAAAACGGGACGTTAATATAACTAAACGAAACTTTTAAATACTTGACACCATTACAACACCTCACCACACCATTACATGTTCCCGTCTTCAGAAATTCTTGTGGTTTCTTTATCACCCATTTAACATAGGTGAATATTGAGTAAATTGGCAGTAGAAGCAAACTAATTCCTTCGAGCCCCACCAAAGCATATTAGGTATTCAGAAAATAACGTAGTTGAAGTCAGCATCACTTTATTAAATTTTATTCCCACAATTAATTCGTGTTATGGGGTAACATACCCTGAGAAAATTACAAATACCAAAAAGTTTTAACTGTGAAGTCCAACATGCTGAAGCTCAAATTAAACGAACCAATATTTTAAACTTAAAAAAATATATAATAAAATTATAAGGAGAAATAAACAAATATTTACTTGTACAAAGTTGGCTTTATTCAACTAACTAGAGTTAGCGAAACTAAATAAATCATATAAACTTAAAAAATAAACTAAATAATTATTTAAAGACTAATGATGCAGTATAGTTATTAACTCTAAAGTCCCTCAATGAATGACGCCTCGTTTTAACAGTTTCAGGGCTGTGTCGAGATGGAGGCGCCAGTGTTTTACTGCATCTGCGGAATGGTGGGTGGACCGATTGTCTTCTTATCGGCTTGCCTGAGTATGAGATGTATTGTCCACCCAATCATGCTCCCTGTATTTTTAGTTACGGCTGGAACTGGTCTTCTCCTTCTAGGAGAATCAGTCATGGATGTAAGTATACCTAATTTTGATGAAATTCTAGGCCACGGTCAGTGGCGTAGCAAAGGGTATAGATGCCCCTTAGTTTCCTATGTTTCCTTCCTATCCCTTAGTTCCCTCCAATTTCCTCCTTCAGCTCTAATCAGTTAACTGTTCTTGAGTTTTCGACGGTTTTGGGAATTGTTTTTTCTTTAGAATTTTTATCTTGCCCATTGTAAATATTTTGTTAGATCTCTTGTGTGCTTCTGTGCAGTTTTTGTAATGCTTTTTGTCTCTCGATTTTTGTTTGTACCTGTTTGGTTTTAAATGCTATTGATTTTAATTTATTTTTTGTATTTTTAATGTTAAGCTTTTTGAGTTTTTGCTCTTTGCGTCTTGTGTTTTTGCTCTTCATTTTTTTGAGTTCATTGTTGTACACGATGATTTTAAAATTGTTCTGCTCACCCCTTGGGGTTCTTCGTAAATTCTTTCTTATTGTAGTTCATTTTTTTTTTTTCCTTTTCCCCTCCGGCCTGTGGTAGGCCTTACACCCTCTTGTGTAGGCTCTGCCGGGGCGGGTTGTATGCAAGTACAATGCGATTCCAACTATTTTATAAGCATTGTAAGATGCTTGATTATAAGCATTAAAATACTTCAACTTATTTATCTTATATGCATAGTGTCCAGATTTCCTATCGATATACCTACAGCTCTATTTTTTCAGCTTCATGATCTTGTTCCTCGACCAGTATTCAAGAGATACTGTCAGCGGGTGTTGGGTCCCGTGGTAACGGTGTACAGTTCCTTGGTCGCAGGGTATATGGGTTACCATATGGGGTGGAGGTTCTCTCTGGTGATGATGCCTTTTATACCCGCTGGAATTTACGCAACATACGAAGGTTTCAGAAGGGTGAGTATTTCTTGACTCATTTTTATAACGAGTCAATCGAAAATATTCAAAAAATAAGTCGCTTTGCTATTAAGGTATACTTGAATTGATTCTTTATGAAAGTTGGAAAATTGACTCTTGAGCCAAAAAACGAACATCTTTTAAGAAAGTATCCTCGCATGGTAGATTTAGTTAAATTTCTTTAGCTCGTTTTAGGTAGATTTTTATAGGAATATTTGGTAGATTCATTTTAGGAATACCATCTATAGCAATGGCTCTCACCATGGCACAATTTCTGGAAAATTTCTGCAGATATTTATCGACCATGGTCCCTAGAACTAGCCACCCCTCGTTTAAAAGTTAAAAACAATGCGAACAAGAAACAAAAAGGAATATAAAAAGGAAGACAAAAAACTTGATAAATGGAATAAATATCATGAGAAACCGCTCATCAGGGGAGGAAGCTTATGAATGCTATCTTATAAATTCGTATAACATTTTTCTCGGGTTATTTTGTGAACTTAACTATAATAATTTTGACAGTATTTGAATCGGCAAGTTATATTTTGAAGAAGGAAAATCTTGACCGAGTTCGCAGATGGACGAACCATCTAGCTCAAAAGAAGGTTGAAATGGTAGGGAGTTGAAATTTTCACTTCCCCACATCTCCCTTTTGATTAAAGATAAATAAAATGAGGCGATCATTCTCCACATCATAACGAATAACTTTTGTTAGGAAGTTTTTCTATAGCTGCAATAGCTTAGAAGTTAGGGGTTCAAAATCGCTTTTCGTCTAATTTCGCCCGCTTTTTAACCTGAATTTGTGACACCCTTTTGAAAATCTTTCATCAGTTGCATTCACTTCCACCCTGATTCATCCTCGTAACTCGAAATGACGGAAGGAGAAGGAGGCATCCTTGTACTTGGCATACAAAATATCATATTCGCCAAACAATATTGAGATTTTGATGAGCCTTCACGTTTCCGACTTCCTTGTTACCGAAAAAATATTTTTGGAATCGTGCCTATGTGTCTGCGAACACAATAACTCAAAAATAGGACAAGCGAGACGAAGGAAATATGGTGTGTGGTTTTCACACCAAATTTGAAGATCAGTATCGTAGTATTGTTACAGTCATGGAAAGTCGCTTCCCATCAATGCAAGTCTTATGGTTGGGAAGAGAGTTTTACAAGGTGAAGCATGAAGTGACCTCAGCGACTCTTATGGCACGCATGACCTTGGCGACAAACTTGGCGACCATTTTGGCGACTTGGCGACAAATAGATAATTCCCGAAAATGCAACCCTTTTCTCGATATTTCTATTAGGGGCCGAGATCCAGGTTTTTCCTAAAAATTCTATGTGATGTCACGGCCTATCGGGGAGAGTATGTAAGACCGCGTTTGGATCACGGTGTGTCTTTGATCGACTGGTTACTTCACTTTGAAGCGTGAACGTCTTCGGAGTTCTATCCGCTGTGTGAGCTAATCAGCTGGTGAGCTGAGCTGTTATTGTCGTTACTAGTTATTTGCTGACTGTTTGTGCTGTTAGATATCAAAGTGCTGAACTGTCATTACCTGTGAATTGTTGTCTATTTACATTGGTAATCTGTGCAAGGACTATTGTTTCCTGTACCTGTGCTACGTGTTTTCCGGCATATTTGTAAATAAACCTTCATTCTCCATTATCCTGCGTGTTGGACTGTTTACACCATACACTACATTAAGACATTTTGCAACAGTATTTTGGGTGGAGTCTAAGGAAAGTGTTCCTATCTGTCCATGTGTATGTTGTCGCATATCCATCCAACTGGTTCAGTTGCTGCAATGGCATCAGACACAGGGTCATGGGGCGGCGCTTTGGCCATGTGTATGTAAAAACGATAACTTAATAAATTTAATTTTTAAAACCACATTTTTATTACTGCACTGAACATATTTATTTTAATAATTTTCTACTTTTTTAGTAATTATCTTATAATTCATTATAACTATTTTTTCTGAAATTGGGTACCAGCGGTCACCACGAGTATGAATCAACATTTAAACCTTTGCTGACAGGCAACTTTTTAGAACACTCGGATCAGGTTGGCTCACTTTATACGCCATCCCATTTTTTTCAACTCTGTGCTTATTTAATTACATAAAACTTTATTTTTTTATAGTGTAATATGATTAGAGGTTTGAATGGACGAATATATACACATTTGTGTCCAAATTTTAGCCGCTACCCTCTTTGTTAACTGGATTTCCTACACCTCAATCTCTAAATCGGTAAAGTAGGGCACACATTATATGTCGTATCTGTCCTCAAATGGAAAATTATACAGTAGAACACCGGGAATCCAAAACTTCGGATAATCCCAACATCTTCCTTGAATTTTCTGAAGAAAAATAATTACGAATCCGAAACAAAGCTAATGCCTACTCCTAACTTAAAAGAAGTACTCGAATTGGTCTCTAAGAATGAATACAGCACCTTAATTAGTAGAAGAAAACTAGGATATCTTCTTATTAGCCTCAACTTGTACCACTGGTGCCTTGCGAATCGCAGTGTGCTCTTTCCTTACGACTTCACAGAGCACCCAGAGTCGATACTCGACTGCATTTGGTATATCAAGAGTGTTTTACCGAATTTCCCGGCTAATCCGAGCAAACATGAGCCCAATTAGTTTGGATTCTCGAGGTACTACTTATTAATCAAATTCTGAAAATAGTATGCCAGTGAATTTACGAGGGGCAGTCGAAAAGATCTCGGAATTTCGTTCCAACTCTCTATCACCACAATATAGTTACACATTTACTTAATCGCCTTCAAAGTAGGATCCTTCAGCACGCACACAATTGCTCCACCGCTCCTGCCATTGCTGGAAACAACGATGGAAGTCCTGTTGTGGTATCTTCCGAAGTTCAGCCGTCGCGTTGGTTTTGATGTCTTCTACAGTGTCAAAACGGTTGCCTTTGAGGCCCATTTTGATCTTGGGGAAGAGCCAGAAATCCGATGGTGATAAATCCGGTGAATAGGGAGGCTGGTGGAGGAGTAGAATATTCTTTACTGCGACCCATATCTGCACAACAATATATGTGTGGGAGGGAGCATTGTCGTGAAGCAGCGACCATCCTCCTTGCCATTTCGCGGGACGTTTTCTTCGGATTGTCTCCCTCAATCTTTTGAAAACTTGCACGTGAAGAGGGCCGTTAACAGTTTGCCCAGCTGGTACAAATTCATGATGCTCCACACCTTCGTTGTCGAAAAACGCAATGAGCATAACATTTTTGGATTTGCCATGATGTGATTTCTTTGGTCGAAGAGATTACGTTGTGTGCCATTCTGATCACTGCATATTTGTCTCCCGGTCGCAAGCGTATACCCAGGTCTCGTCACCTGTAACGATTGCCTCAAGAAACGTCGGGTCCTCTGTGATTTTTTCAAAACATTCGGCCGCAGTCAACAGCCGAGTTTCCATTTGATCCGGTCTCAGCAGCCGAAGGACAAACTTTGCACTGACGAGTTTCGTCTTCAAATCATCTGACAGGATTGCGTGAACGGATCCATTTGAGATCCCCAATGGACCTTATGCATGTGACGTCACATCCTCCGACACGTGACCTGCCGGAGGCAGCCATTGGTCAGTCTTAAACAACTGACTCGGAACTGCTTTTATTTCTGAGTCGCTTATAGGCCAATCGTTTTGTTTATTCCTCCACAGCTGTTTTTTTATACTCTCGAACTCAAAGGGTGCATAAGGTCCATTGTACCAACTCGTCGATGGTCATTCTTCGGTCTGATCCGATTAATTGTTTCACTTGCTCGACCATTCCTTCGTTTCTGGAGGTTGAAGATCTGCCACTGCGTCTCTCGTCTTCCAGCTATTCATGTCCACCCTGAAATCTTGAAAACCACTCGTAAAGGGCTGTTTCTTTTTTAAAGAATCGTCACCGTAAACTGTTTGTAATGCTAACAAAGCCTCTGAAGCAGATTTCCTCAATCTACACATGAACTTGATGTTTGCTCGAATTTCGACATCGCGCCAACTGATCGCCACACACTCCTACCTTCAGCTATACTGCCTTCACGAATTCCGATAGTAAATATAGTGGTAGTAACAAAACAAATTATATTGTGGTAATAAAGAGTTGCAACGCAATTCCGGGAACTTTTTGACTGCCCCTCGTGTTCATCACCGTACAAAATTTTAAAAATTTCATTAAAAGCTGGAAACAGCCAAAGATAAATAAAAGTGTATAAAAACGCAGCCTACTAAATATACGAATTGTTCTATGGGATTATTGCATGCAAAGTGTAGACGTATATCAAATTTTGTGAGCAATTGGTCGTAAGGAAGAGGCCTAAAAGACATACTTTATTCTCTTCACTATCCATTTAAGCTAAACACAAAATGCGAGAAACGAATTCAAAATACGAGCTAAACACTACACGAGAAAATTGGGGAGAGAACATACCAACACGATTTGGTAACATAAGCTGACAATTATAACCAGTCGGGTATTTGTGACGCCGTTTTCTGGTTCAAAAATCAGGTCGTCTTAAAATTTTGACTCCTGGGTCAGTTCGAAAATCGGAACTTCGTATAATATTGACGCCGGACTCGGATAAGAAAACTAGGACGTCATGTGAGTGGCGTTGGTAGCGAAAAGATTAAATTTTCAAAATTAAGTTATTTTACAATTCTTGATCTTGTGAATTTTCAGGCGCTTATGGTATGTTTGCTGATGTCAAGCCAAGAATGTTTGGTAGCAAAGCACACAAGAAAAATAATTTTTGACTGATAAACGATGGATATTCTTGGCTTTGAGCGATATTCCCATGTGGTGTTAAATGAGAACTTCCAGCTTTTTATACGCAAAACCTTAGCTATTTTCTACAGTATTATTAAAATAACAGCAGTTTTAATCTTATTTTGTTTTTCAGAGGAATCAACCTCATTGACATTGCTCTTTGGTGTCCAGATTACAGACAAATTATATCTTCCATGTTTTCCTAATGACTCGACTCCATCTATTCGCAATGTGCCACGCATCGCTGATAGTAAAGTCCTGAAATATAATTCCCTCGGAAGAAAACTTGAAGATTCAAGACACACAACCAAAACAACCTCCAAGCATGTTCATTGTATCAATCATCTTATATTTTTTAAAGTTTTAACTGGACTTGTTCTGCCTACAGCAGCAATTGATTTTACTCTTATTGTATTTTATTAAATTAAACGAGATGTAACGATGTTTTATACACATGCTTGTTACTAAACTTTTAGCTTCATTGAATCTAAAAATAAAGATGATTGTTGTATGGTTTATATGAAAAAAAAATACTTCCACAAATTAGTCAATGCTTTATTTATTCTATTCTAATTAACTTGCATAAATTTTACTATTGTACCTAATATTTTGCCTTTCGTTAGAAATGTTAATAATAAAAATATGTTAGTAAGCTTATTTGGTGCATTGCAAGATCCTCCATTTCGATCATGCAGGTTCATTGTTGTTAGCAACGTCTTAAATTCTGGAACCCCAACTCTGAATTGAGTCGAACATAAAAATTTTAATGGTAGAAATAACTTTCATAGAAATGAAGACATTCTAAATCGTAGGATAAAGGTATTCCTTTTCCAAACCTCGGTTTTCAAATCGGAGAGCCGTTGTCTAAACACAAGATTGTACCAAAGATCCGCTGTAAGAGTGGGCCTGCAATCTTGCGTTTCCTGGAGCATTTGCTCTTTGTTATAGGTTTAATCCAAGTCAAGTGCGATATTTTGAATGAGGCGATTCTGGCTTGGATGTCGTTCTCAGTCCGTCTCAAATTGTCCTATTGCACGATTCAAAACTACATACTTATGTCATCAGTCTGTCTCCTTTTTTGCATAATATATAAGGTGTGCCCCAATGAAAAGGAAACCTTGGCTGTATCAAATCCCAGTGAGTTAATGGGCTAGCTGATAGATGGCGTGGTGGTTGTGGCAGTTGCACCTGCGTAGTTAACGGCTTCGCATCAATATCCTCATGTGGCACAGAAATTTTATTTCTTTGTTCAATTTAAAAAGTCGGTTTATTTTTATTAATAAAGGGATAACATAATATAGAAACTTAAGTGATTAAGTTTTTGTTATAGGATAGGACTCGAATAGTCCTACCGTACACTTGGATACATGAAACTACAGGGGTTCAGGTGCTTCAAAAAATATCCGACATGCATATTTAAGCTTCAAAAAGGTGGAGCACTTCTAATACCGCTGTGCCTCAAAGAGTTACCGGCCCGTAAACCGGGTCGGAGCCCATGGTTCGCATATTTACGGATCCTACATAGTCGGGAATGAGGACGCTTCTCATTGGTTCTCGATGTCACGTGACTTGGCTTGCTTTTAAATGACGTCATAGCTCCACTCTTAGACGGGATTTTTATTAATCCGCTATCGCATCATGAAAACTCTTCTAATTATGGTTATGACATGATTAATTCCCTTTTTGGAATAAAGCAAAGTACTGTTTAGTTTCACGACGTCATTTAAAAGCAAGTCAAGTCACGTGACATTGAGAACCAATGAGAAGCGTCCTCATTCCGTACTATGTAGGAACCGTAAATATGCCGATGGTTCTGACAATTTATATTCTTACTCCAGACCTCAATTCTGCTTCACATTTAATACATTCACTGCCACCGACGCGCTGTCTTTTCCAAAATCTATTATCTAATTGGATGACTACTGTAGTTGAGAGATGGAAGAGAAGGGTCATCTAAATAGATAGATGGTTCGAATATCGGGCGTGAATAGTGGCAGCCAAGGCGTTAAGCTAATTATTAGTTCCAATCAAATGAAATTTGCTCAATTAACATGCTGAGATATGTAGATGGAACACCACAGTAATATGTATGTACTTTTGGTCATGACCTATTTTGATTTGAATTTTGAAACCGTTGGAGATACCCTAAATATCTTCGTCTGGTAATTTCCTATTGTTGGTCTCTGAACGAAGGTTATTATTAAAGGTTATAACATCTAAATTCTTGCCAATGGTCAGATGACTAAGAAGAAACCTTAATGGTATACAGCAAATTAAGATGGAAAATTAAACTGCAAGTGATTCGACTGCCACTAGTATGCAGTATACGCGACGGATTTGAAATATATCTGTCTTGGAATGATTGGTTTATTTCAAAATTGAAACTATCGCCAGGCAATAGTGGTCTCGGAAGTTAAGGTAATAAGCAATGTAGTTTGTGAGCTTTTAGAAGTGCTCCGAGAAGCTATGTAGCTTATTTATAAGAAATGATACTTCCCAAGATAAAAGAATCCTGAAAATTTCACATTCTGGCAATCTTATTCCAAGTAATCATATGATGAAACCAGCCATCACTGTACACTCGTTACGTCATCCATAATCGGATGGCATAATATACAATCATGGGTATGTTCATTACATGGATTGTATTTAAAATAGGGGTGAGGGTTTGACCGAGAAAGATTTGAACTTCCTGACATGTGGTCTAAATTCTTGCGATTTATTCGCGAGGTTTTAGTTCGACGAACCTAATTTTTAAAAGCTATTCGAGGACAATTTCGGTAGAGAACTCGACATTCTGGACCAAGGTCAGATGATTAAGATAACACGAATCTGCATCCCAACTTCATGGATACCAGACGAGCTCAAAACATGACATTTTCACCACTCTTCAGACAAAAACATGGATACCACATTTTAGCTCGGATGGCTGAGAAATGTTTTGAACTGTTGGTGAAGCGAAACTCCTCTTATCTTAAACTGAAACTACAATATCATCAAGCCACTGATAATTCAATTTAGTTATATTAACATCCCGTATTGAAACTAGTCGAGGATTATTCTGGGATGGACTCGTCATTTCAAACCGTTGTCATATGGCAAGGGCGACACCCGAGTCGCAAGTTTCCTAACCTGAATTCCACGATGGTAAATTGAACACACACCAAGCTCACATGCATGGAGAACATTCGATGGAATTAGCTCTTGAATCTTTGACAGTCCGATCCCGAACTCGAGATCTTACTACCTAGTCAATGAGATGCCCAACCACTGTCCGCAAATCTAAGATTTGTTATTGGACAGCATAAAAATTCTTATAACATAATTTATTGAAAAATCTACGAGACTTATGCACGATGGCTTTCATTTTAAATTAAGCACAAATATTATCAATATAATAGCCCATATCTGTCTCTCTGATCCGGTAACGATGTCACGTGGTTTGGTTTGGCTACGTGCCAAACAGACTCGGCCGATCTGTCTACGCCTATAAATAAACACGCCCCTTTGCTCTCCGTCATTAACGAATTCGTTATCCGATTTCTGTTATGGCGTCAAAGAACGACAACAGTTTGTTTTTTATTGATGCTGGATTGGAATAAATTTCAATAAAATGACTTCATCTGTTTCATTTCTTTTTGCCTCGGTAAAGTTATTTATGAAAACGAAAGTTCGTGGCAATTGATTCATGGCGTTTTTCGTATATAAATTGAGCCGCGCTAACAGTTTTATTTCTTTTTTTAATATTATTTTCTTTCAGTATTTATTTATTTTTTATTTGGTAATGCATTTTTTTCTGTTAGTGGATTTTGCCATATTTTTACCCGGACGAAACGAAAATAATTGCTAAAAGCAAGGTTATTATTAAATGAAGGTTATTGTCAATTGATTCATCAGTTCTGTTTTTCATGTTTTTTTTAAAAAAAGTTCTTAAGCACTCTGCCAATGTAAATGAGATTTTCTACTATAACTTTCTTTAGTAAATCTGTGAAAATGGGATATGAGATGTGTTTGGAGGGCTAAAAACTCGTCTAAGACGGGCACAAATCTTCTAGTTTACAAGAATAAAGATGGTGATAAAAAAATAACATTATCAAATTTAAGGTACAAATCAGGTACAAAGAAACAAAAATCACACAGGAACACAAGGTCGTAAAGGTCGTGAGGCTCATAATACAAGGATGTCAAACAAGAATCGGTCAATCAAAATTTATTAACGATTCTTTTTCTCGCATCTTTACACGCAAAACAATAAATAGCATAAAAAGTGTTCCAAGTTTCAGCTTGAATAATCGACGCAGTTACATTTACACTGCATTGAAAAACACACCTCAAAATCTCCAGCCGTACCTCGAATGGACGAGTTTTCTGGTTTGTTTACATGCTTGTACAACGTATTTCCGGTCTAATACTAAATCAATGGCTCTTCAAAGCGGAAGTCCAACATACAAGCAGATAAAGTCAGTGTTTTTAACGTAAGTTAACAAGTCAGAACAGTGAACATGTCTGCTATCACATTTCCGGCTGCTAAGAAAATTTGTACTTTCAAATAATACCAACTTCATCAAGAGATGGAATTCGAGTACAGATGTCTTTTCAATCAATCACCGATTTTCGAAGCAGCTGATTACACTAAATTTTGACAGCCGTCTAGTATCTGGTACGTGAAAGAAGTTACTGCAAATGATTGATGATAATTAAGAGATTAAAATGAACCTCTTCAGAGATATCCTGTGTTCACAGCCATTTAAATGTACATTTCTATCTCTTCATTTCCCACTTGCTGCGTCTAATCTGAAAACTCGTCCTTACATCCTGCTTCCGCCCCGATTTATTCCATTTAGTTCGCCATACATAATATTCGGTCCCACCGGGGAATCCCTCAAACAGGGGATTAAGAAACCACCGGCTAAGAAAGCGGATTCTCGCTTCCCTCCTGGGTACAGTAGCGGCGTGGGATTGAGTTGCCCCTAATCCGATGACGGCACGTACCTCCTGCGGGAGAATTTCGGCCGTAGCCAGTGATGGCTACTAAGACTTCACCCACAGCCATGACATTATAACTCTAAATTTCCTTTACAGGTATAGGAGAAATAAAATCAAAATTTTGTAGGCGCATTTTGTTTGGGTGTATATTAAAATTGCTGGGTGCAGTGGATTAAAAACAACATTGCACCGGAGGTTAAAAGCCTTGAGCTCATGTACTCCGCACAAAAAAAAACACAGTTTCCGCGCGCCCTCAGTTTCTGATTAACGTAGCGAAGACTATCATTCAGTTTTTCCCGGATACTTACT
>BGPR01005222.1:79353-91155 GCA_013235015.1 Araneus ventricosus | reverse complement strand
AATGCAACTAAATTTGGTATACTAACCCAACCATGCGATTTCGATTCATGCAAACAAAAAGTTTCATTTGCGTCACTAACTGCAATATGGCGCGGTGAACGCAGCTGCTATAGTTTTCAGTCGAAAGAGTTTTAGAAGTCGCAATCCCCACTAAAAATCTTATTTTGGCATACTTGATACATGCGGTTCAATGAATTGAACTGTGAAGTGTTCGAAAAACAGCATTTGTTGGATTGAATACTCTACCGCAGAACGGAGCATTTGAATGTTGATTTGTCAGATTTGCAGTACTTCAAGGTGTCTAGATCAAAGTTTCTTTAGTGAACCACACTTTTCAAATGACCTCACAGCCAAAAATAAGAGCGAGAGAGATCCGGGAAACGCGATGGCCACCTGCGAGGAAATGCACAGCTAATTATCCGTTCTTCTGTAAAATGTTGCCGGAAATCTTTTGTATTATGTGGTGGATACAAAATCCAATGTGACGAGTGAGTATCTCATCTTGCATGAATGGTATATAAATAACATTTGGTTTCATTAACAGGTTCACGCAGGTTCTGAAAATTGGGTTTCTTTCCAACGGACGGCAACCCTGAGAACGCTTTGCTTTATCGGGCGACACGGAAAAACTAATGCGCAGTATGAAACCTTATGTGGTACCATCCAATAGGACATCCAAATGTAAGCCATCGGAGGAACATGCCACCCGATGGGATATCCAGGCATTAGCCACTTGATGGTACATTCCAGTGTGAGCCACCCGTGGTACACGTCACACAGTGGTCCAGTTTCGTTTTTTAGCGAGACACAAATCATAGCGACGAAACTAAAAACAGCAGGAACTTGAAATTTGCACAGTTTAACTCTTTGCGGCGAGGTGTGCCAGCTGATGGCACACCTAATTTCACTCGCTTCTCAACCGTTAAATTCAACTATAAATGTGAAATAATAAGTTTAGGATAAGGCTAATAGTACTCCTTTTAGAATGTATATAGCAGCCTTATGCAATTTCGTTTCGGAATAGGAATTATTAGAGATAAAGTTTGGGAAAATTCCTTAACTCAAAGATAAGAATTTTTTTCAGTTCTGGACATTTACAATTTTAGCAAATTAACTCGAAAATTTTCCTCCGATATTCTTGAAGTTTTAATTTATGATTTTCTGTAAGATTAAACAATATTTTTTGAGGGTAATAAAATGGCTGTATCTAAGGGGGTTCTCATATGAGGGGGGATCACAGAGGGGGACGACACCCCTCGGGATGAAGTAAGTTTTTTAAAAAAAAATGTTTGTAGATTCTATGTCTAGACAATAAACTAAACCCATCCATGGTGTTTTGTCATCATATTTCAAAAACCTTAATGCCTTGCACCGCAAGGGTTTAAAGGAAATGGACTTCAGTTGTATCCCATGAAATTTCATAATCGGTTGGATATTTCTTGATTTGTATCAATTTATTTAATTCGTTCCCATTGTTCTCTATGGAGGGAACTGTTGTAATCTCCGGGAAAGTTAATAATTAGTTGTATCAAACATAAAAAAATCTGATAAATTTTACCAAATGAAGGAAATAGCTGAGAAATAGGATTTGTGAAATATTCGCAAAGTCTGGTAGGTATTTTTTTTATTTTTGAAATTCCAAATATTTGCAATGTTAAAATATATCTAATGAATAATTGTGCGATAAATTCACGATAAGAACGATTAAAAAGTGAAAGAATTTCGTAAATATAGTATAATGTTAAATAAATCCCATTAAATCTTTAAAAAATTAATTTCAAGACTAATATTGCCGCAGTTTTTACAAGAATATGAAAATTCAGGAAATATTTCAAAACATTTTAATAACTAACTTTTAAGTGTAATGGATGAAGGTAACGCTTTTCATCGTGTGAATTATGTTTCATATTATTTGTTATTTATGAAAAACTATTTGTGTGTTTAAAATTTAAAATCGCGTTCCGCACTGTTCCAACAATTTCGCATTTTTGTGAGTTTATGCCAAATGCTGAATCAGAAATAAATTTTGAAATCGATTTCAAATGCTTTTGAAGCCAATCAGCGTTTATTTCGTAAAAAGTTCAAATGCATATTAGATTGAATATCCGCCTCCTTAAATTCACTAATTTTTTAATAAAATTTTCGAATTAATGTCGATTGAATTTTTATTAATTAACATCTAGGCTAGAACAAGTTAATTTAGTCTTTAAACAGATTTTTTTACCCAGATATTTATTTTTGCGTCATTGAAGGAAAAAGTGAAAATTCTTCACTGACATAGATGTCATTAAAAAACAAGTAATATAAAAAAAAAATTAAGTCAATTCCTACTTAGGTCAACAAAGAAAAATTGAAAAAAAAAGAAAAAAATTGAAAAAACTATATTAACATCAAGTGTCATCCACTACAAGTTTTAAAAAATGTATTTGAACTTGAGTGGATGAATAAAAAGTATTTTATTTACGATTGAAAATTTGAACAAGATATATAAATATATATAGGGAGAATGTGCATTAATAGTAGGAATTGAATAAAATAAACGAAAAAGTCGTGGTTTATAGGGGCTAATTTTTAGATACTTTATAGAAAATATTCAGAAATGATTTAAGGTAGTCTGAAGGTGTGCAAAGTTTTACAAATTTTTAAAATTCACTTTAAATTTGAAATTTTAGTGAAAAAGGGGCCTTTTAAAATATAGTATAAAAATATGGAAAATATTATAATGATGTGTTAAAAACGAGATCGTTTACTTTCCCTGGAATCCGACATCATGAAAAATCTAAAATTAGACAGATAAAGATAAATGTAGGACTTTACAGAACGAAATCCGAAGGCTCACTGAAAAGCGACTCAAGTATTCAAATGACATTCTTCAACTTTAACCTCCCGTGGAACCTCCCAAGACTACATGTTTATACAAAACAATGTATGGCTTTTAGGGTTCCAAACGGTTCTCTACCTACCCCCAAAGAAAATAAACCCATTTGCCGACCTCGAAATTTCGATTTTTGTCGCGCTACAAACCAAAAATTGACCACTGTGCGTCGGCGTGAACGTGTTAAACTGAATAAATGTTTTACAATCTAGCTCAAAACACTTCACGAGATTTTATGGCCACACAGCACTTCGAAGAAAACATAATGCGCAATTTCACGACTTTGAATATGGCAAGAGTGTAGGATTTTCCTTTCACCAAAGCTGAGAGATGTTCCAGCTTCGTGCAATTTGCGTTAATCATGGATTCAGGAAGGCAATAATGCGAGAATACCGGGATCTGGTAGACCACGAATAACAAGTGAAAGGAGAAATGGTCGAATCTGGAGGGCATATCGAATGAAATACAGCAACGTATTTAATTGATCGTTGAAATTTGATTTTCCATTTTTACATTGCACGTTATTCTAGAATGCATGTTTAATCAGCGTGTTTAGTTTTTGTCTTTGTATATCTATGTGCGCTGGTTTTTTTTCTAGGCCAAATTTAGTTACTAAATACTTTGACTGTAAGGTCTCAACTGATAGTTTCATATTTTTTTTTTTTTTTTGCATCCATGAATATGGCAGTAGTCTATAAAAAATGATGCAAAATACCAATTCAACAACAATTTTGCCGTTGCATTTTCAGAACTCGTATGTTGTATAAGCAATTCCATCCTTTTAAATTTTATTTAAAATATTTTAAATAGTTCTTCCCTATTTGCTATTCATACATATTTAAAAATTAAATAAGAATAGCCGAAATTTCCCCACTGCCACTTACATCCATTCCAAACGGGATCTGCTCTTTAGAAACGAGATATGATATAGACTCTCGAAAAGCGTCTTGGAACAAGTTCGAGCTGTCACAAATTCCAGAGGCACATCACGGATAATTAGAAATCAGGATTCCTTGAACTGTGGAATCCTGTTCAAAATTGTGGCATACATATCCTAAGCACAGCCAAAGCTCACTTTAGTGGCATCTTGAAGGAGCTGATTGAGTTCTAAATGGACTGAACGCATTTGGGTTCCAGTATGAGAGCCGTTTCTGTCTCGGTTCTAGTTATACCTAGACGCTGGCAAGAAGCGGACAGTATTTTGAAAGGCTTTTGGCGAGTACTTTGAGATGCAAACATAGTGCTTCAGCCCAGACCACTGTGGTTTGGAGAAGGATTTCGTATTAAAGAAAGGCTCTCCTAAATCATACCAGCGACTCCGAATGTCTGACGAAATATTAGGATAACCATCGAAATCTATTGCGATACCGTTCAAGAATGGTTGGAGACTTATTGCAGTTGCTTCAAGCGTATCCTTTGAGATATCAACTCTCTTTCGTGGCCATCACGATCACTTGATCTATCTCGATGAGGCGTACGAGAGGCATGATCGGAAGGCAGTTTCATTTCCACAATGACTACTGCTGTTCATAGGGAACAGACAGAATAAAAGTGGACAGATCTCCCCCTAAATGACATCCGACATTTCTAGAAACAGCTACATGCGGTAATTCATGCCTACATTCAACAACGTAGCGGATACCGAGAAATTAAATTTCTACATAACTACTCCTGAAATTGCAATCATTTTTATACTTTCATTGCAACCATTTTTATACTTTCATTGCAACCATTTTTATACTTTCATTGCAACCATTCTTATACTTCATTGCAATCATTATATTGCCTATTTTCACCAACTTCATATAACTCCTTTCTTGTTGTTGCAATTTTATTTACATTGCAAATGTATTTTCAATAAGAAAAAGAGTTTAATACTAACTTAAAACCGAAAAAAATATTTAATGATGCTAGTTTAATTGCCGTACTATTTTTGTTTGATTATTTTAATTAAAAAAATTTTTAAAGTATAGCCACGATAACTTGAATGCAAATAAGCGTATGTAATATTTTCAGTGGACAGAAAGACAATCCGCTTGTAAATTAAAAAGATAGATAAGAAAGAACGAATATTTTTCCCTTTGATGGCGATTGACACACTTCATGTTAAAAAACGTTTGTAGGCATGGATAATTCGTGTAGTTTGAAAGCATAGAGAAAAAAAGAAACTACTTTTTCCCATTAATGGATTGAGTCCGAAATTTGATACTTATGAATAATTTGGATGCAAATACATCATGCTAAATTGAGCCCTTGAGTTAATGTGCTCACTTATCCATGGACAATGGGCAGCCACACAATAAAAATCCCATTACTGCTTCTTTTGGACTCGCGCTTGTCTGAAACGTCTAAATTCATCAGAAAGCCGAGGTAAATTTTTTGACCGGTCACAGCACTTTCCTTAAGAATATTTTTAACTTCAACAAGCTTTTCTGAGCTCGCAGTTGAAATAACTCGACAATTTTATTCCATATGAATATAATTTAATTGAAAAGAACCCGGAAAAAAGGGATACAAAATTTTTTTTCACATAATGCAGCTAAGTTTTCGAATGAAATAAGAATCATTGGTAGACTTAAATGGTCATACGAATCTTTAAAGTAAAAAACTATATAAAAGAACAGAATATCGTTAAAATCAACAAAAAATATTTTATTTTCAAAAATAATCATTTTTCTAGCTCGAGATTTTATTGTTTTGAATTTAAAAAGCAATATTTGACCTGGATTTCAAACCGAAGTATAACAAAAATGCAGTCTAGACGGCCTCTTTAAATTTTACTTAACGTCTTTTCACACGATCCAGTTTATAATTCTTTTGTTTCATTATCATTAATATATTTTAAAATGCATTGTTCCGTTTCGTTTTTATATTCGCCATATAGCTGTTTATATTGCATTTTAAAATCTCATTTGAAGACCTTTCTATCTTTCATTTTTAAGTGGGATTTTGAAAATTTTCATTTCCTTAGGAAAACCTCATTTGGAGAAGTATATTCTGTTTAGATGAGTTAACTTTATTATGCAAAATAATTAAGTAAAAATTAATTTTCATCGCTTCAACATTAAATTATTTCCTTATACAAGTAGGGATTCTATAGTAAAATGTTTGAAGTGCACAATATTTTCCTTAAGATCGTTTTTAACTTGAATAAACCTCTCTGACCTCTGGTTAAATAGTTAAATAACTCCACGAATTTATTTTTATTTTGTATGAATATATGGAGATACTTGAAAATTATTTCCAAAATTTTCCTCATCATCATCCAGTTTATTTGTGTTACAGAATAATTTCTTTTCAGATTTGATGCACATAACAATTTACTAAATAAAAGAACTACGGTAATTTCAAAAATATATAAGAACAATTAACATAAAAAAATTATTGCGCCTCAGAAAATAATTATTCTTTTAGTCTGTCTTTTCCGATTTTGAACCGTGAAGATAAATTGACTGAAGATCCCAATACAAGAAATGAAGAAAAAGCCATTTTTTGTCAGTTTCTTTAAATTAACAATACGTGTTTAAAATTCAGGTTATTGCAACTAAGATTTAAATTTTCTCTTTTTTAAGTTTTATGTTTTGGATTCCTTTAACTACTAGTTTAAACGCTATTGATAAAGTATACAGGGTGCCGTTAAAGTCCCTTACCACACATTTAACTACCGAATGGCTGCAGCTATCTTCATAAGAGTGGTGTCTAGGCATGGTAAAGTGACTATGCGCTACCGGATGAAACCACTTACAGCGCCACCTGGTGGAAAACGATGGAGTTAGCGTTATTCTCTCTAAAACGGTACAAGATAGAAGAAAAAAGTGAATTACAAAGTGGCAGAGCATCATCAATTTAGTACAATAAGACACCTTATACCGCTTAAAAATTCACATTTGTTTGTTTGCTGCTTCCGAAACTGTGATGTCACGAAACTTGAACGAAAGGAGAAAAGATTATCTTTCGGACGAAAAACGAGCTCCCAACGCAAGGGTCCAGATGTGCATTGTAGCTGACGGAGAGAAGTTTGAACATTGAAAATAAAGGTATATTGTTATAACTAGTTGTTTTTTTTTCTTTATAAGAATGTTTTGTCACGTGTCAGTGTAGGAAATTTCGAACAAACAAATACATATTTCAAGCGTTCTGTTCTAACCATTTACGTCCACAAGATGTCTTTGTACTAAATCGATGATGTTCTACAACTTTGTAATTAACTTTTTTCCCTCTGTCTCGTACCGTTTTAGAGATAATAACGCTAACTCCACCGTTTTTCACCAGGTGGCGCTGTAAGTGGTTTCATCCATTAGCACATAGTACTTTTACCATAAACAGACACCACTCTTATGAAGATAGCTGCAGCCATTCTGTAGTTAAAAGGGTGACAAGGCACTTTAGTGGGTACCCTGTATATTTATTGCATTTTATGATTTAACACCAATTTATCTACTAATCTATGAAGTATATTTTCACCGTAGTTACTGGAATCGCAGCTACCCTTTTGTCAACTTTGTTTTTTATAACTTTGAATGAACGTAACATTTTTATACACTTATTCAATTTGACTACTTTCATGTGCGTAAAGATGGCATTTTGTAATCGATTTTAACTCTTTTCCTGATGAGCTGGAGTTTGGAAATTTTACACAATCACGTATTCTCGATGACAATACACTTTTTAGATATTTTCAGAAATTAATTATCAGTTAATCGACTAATTTAATTTAGATTTCATATTGGTGTCAACTCGTAATGAATTTGAGAAAAACTGAAATCAAGATTCCATAATATTTATAATAATAAATAACGAATTAAAGACTAAAAAGTAGAAAGTAATAATTGAAATAAAGAATCATACTTTGTAGAAACGCCAATAGAAGTGTGCTTTTAAAAACTTTATTATTTAATTTCTTATTTTAGGAATATGTTTTATAGATTTTTTTAACTTCCAACTACGATTAGGAGAAAAAAGATATAGAAAAAAGTAATGGGTTTTTCAAAACCACAATCATTTGTCTACTTCTGTTGAAAACAATGTTGAATATGGAATCTGAATGCAGTGCCTAAAATAAATGGTTGATTCAGTTTGAAATGGTTAAGTTTATTTCAGATGGTACATATTTTTCCTGCGACAAACTAGTAATAATAATTCCCAAAGATTTTCCCTTTCTGACACGTGACTTTCAGTTAAAGTAAACCGGTTGAATGTTGAAAGCTTAGAATCCAGGAAATTTCTAAAATATTTTAAGCATCCATCTAGGAAGACTCGTTTGGGGATGATCGATTCTTCAAGATAGAAGTTTATTGATCTTAGAAGTATTGTGTTTGAATGTCTAACTCATTTACCGATGTCCCTTTTTTGGGAAGCTTTTTTTTATATACTTCTACCTCAGCATTTAGCTTTGATTTTTCCGCTTAAATGACATGAGTGCTATAAAAGTAACTCATAACTCATTCAAAACAATTTTTCTCGTTAAAAATAAATTCTAATTAAAAATTCATTCTAATTCAAAAGTTTCAAAACTTTGTCTACTTTTATATTTAATGCATGTTACCATATTAAATGCAATTTTTTGAAAAAGTGAAATGATAAGAGTTTTGGCATTTAATAGGTTAAATCACTTATAAGTAACATTGATGTAAGCAGAGTCATAAAACATAATATAATTATGCACTTATTCTTTGATTTTATGAATTCCATTCGGCATATATTGCTTATATTTTGTCATGTTTGTAAAATAAATTTACCAACAGAAGATTTCTTCCCTTGACTTTCTCGTACGCATTCGTAATATAAGTGTGTTAAGAGTTTGTAAGTAAAATGGAGGAAATCGAGTGTGCATTCGGAAATTTTCCTTTTCGACGATTCATTTGGCAATTAAATACAGATTTACAATTTGAATCTCCTGATTTCATGCCAAATTTCATTTATCTAGCCTCTTTCGTTTTCCAGTTATTGCTTTCACAGAACCGCATATCTATAGAGAGACGGGCAGAGGATCAATCCCTTTACATATTTGTAAAAAAGTTATTATACATTTATAAATGTATAATAACTTTTTGGTGATAAAACTGTATGCCATATTTCATCTATCAGGCTTTTCAGTTATAGTGTTTACATGCTGTCATGCTACCAATTTTGGTTCAGTCGCTGTAATGGTGTCAGGCACGGGGACATAGGGCGGCGTTCTGTCATGCCATCAACCTCCACGTAACTGTTCGGGCCCACAGCCAAAAGAAGTGCAGCGAAGAGAAGGAAAAACAGTTGCGCGGGACACGAGGAGAGGGCGCCATTTAGTATGGCTGTGTAGGAGATCCAGAGGGAACTTCGAGACATGATTTTAGCGATTATGAGTAATCTTAAACTTGGATCTTTTAAATGTACATAGTTCCTATTTACTCAAGATAATAGTACAAATAAATTGATGTTGTGAAACAAAGTTCAATTACTGGAGTCAAAGGCACAATGCTCAAACAGAAAGACCTCCTGTTGACAAATTTCGTTTAAAATTTCATGAAGATAAATTATTTGTGTAAAGATCACTTACTAATTTCATCCATTCATATCGTTGCGTTTTTTATTTATCGTGCTGATAGACAGACATTACATTAACGCCACTGTATACCCCCGAGCTCCCAATCGAAGGGGTTCCCCGTCAGTTGAATGGGTATACGTGGAAGGAGGTGCATACCGTGCTCCCGTAGGGAGACATGATTGATCCCACATCTGTCCTTGCTTCCGTTAAGTTGTCCTGACCAGCGTACGATGTGTCCAAAGGCAATAGAGCACAGAGGCTTTCTTGGATGAGTGGAGTTGAACACAAACTGGCCATATGGGAATCGATTGAATTTACTTAGCCAAAGGGCGTAATTGAGTTTTGAAGTGATGAAAAATGATTAGTTATGGTATGAGGAACAACACAATACACCTGGCATGAAATTGGCAAGAGAAAAAAATGGTAACTTAATATTGGGAATGATAATAGACAAGTAACACAATTAATCTAGGTTATATGAAAGGAAAAGCTAAGAAAACAAACAAAAATCATACGGAAAATACATGTACAAATATATGCAGTCTAGAGCAAAAATGATTAATAATAAAATTACAGGTCCAAAACTAAGAAGAAAGGAAAACTTTAATATTTGAGCTAATAATAATATGGTGAAGATAATGCATTGAAAGGAGAGCTAAATTTAAAAAAAAAAAGCTTCGCAAAATTCGAACTTGAGATACAATTTGAGCAGATGAGGAGTCCAATGAGAGTTCGAGAAATCCGTTGAGACTGTCCGTTGACTGAGTGTCAATAGTTTGAGATTTTCGAAACATCGAAGTTAGATGGGTTAGGAAGAGAATGTCTTCATTCTTAGAGATAAAGTTAATCAGTTTTCTTATTTGAATTTTTGGCAAGGGATTGTTGAGGACTCTTTTCCACCAGAGATTTTCAAGGTCGTTTGATGGCTTGATAAAATGACAGCAGCTGGTTGCGAAGAACAGATGGGTTCCCAACTCGCCGCAACCACAAGCAGATAGACATAACTGTAAACAATTTTTTTTTCGGACTCGGGTATATATTAGCTCAGGGAGATTCATCGAAATCTCGAAGGCGTAGTTTTTATAATTATAACACCTTCTCCTTTTAAAGTTCGGTTGCAACAATGTAAAAATAAATTTTGAAATTTTTATTTGGTCATGGTACCAAATAGAATGCAAAAGATCCGTGCTGAGACAAGTTATGCATGTTATATTAACCAACCGCTAATTTAACCTAATCTCTAACCAGTCGCTTAAACTGAAGCAGTACGGGTTAAAAATATCTTTTTGAAATTAAAATGAGTTAAATCAGAGTCATTTATAGTCTAATTTTTCAATCAGAGTAGCACTAAACCTAGTATGGAAGATGGAATGAGGAAAAAAAATCGCAATTGTACCCGTCGTCAATAGCGAAAAATGTGATGTTATTGTAGTTTGTGTAGCAGAGATCTTGCTTTAACGGTCTTAAGTGAGAATTTAAAATGCAAATTATCAGCTGCGGAGGCAATAACGACGCTAGTTATAAATTTTTTTTAAATCTCCTTAAAACTTTCAGAGGGCCGGCTCAGCTCAAAATGCGTCCATCTTCTCCACAGCGCAGGTTACTTATTAAGTTGTTTCATATCTTCAGGAACTTGAATGCCACAAGACAAAACTTTATGACAGTGACAAATAATCCTAGTGACATGTTATATTCTCCCTTAAAGAATACTGACTAAGGAATGCAAAGTATGGCTACAATTATGGTTGCCGATGTCCTGGTACCATGTAAAACGAATGTGATGAATTATGCTTGATGATCACTATATTTTCATGTTTTATATTCATTTGCATGTTCTCTGAAACTTCTCTCCAAACTTCCGCATCACCGGGGGGGAACATTTGCCTACGACTCAGATTTAACGTACACTAGGCCCACATACATAGAATATCTTTAGTAGAAACGAGTTTCCAACGTGAAACCCGTAAGGCCCGAAAACCGAGATCTTACCACTAGACCACTGCAGCTGTGTCATCACAGAATGGCATCACCTCACCAATCAATCAGAGCCTACCTAAACCGACTTGAGCTGTTGTTATTCTGTTTTTACTTTGCAGATGTACTTGTAACTTCTCAATGTAATGTTGTGTTTGTCCGTAATTAAATGTCTTATTTGTCACATCCTTGTCTATTCAGTATTCATTGCTCATTTAAGCCAAAACCGGACATCGGGTAAATGTCAGCCCTGCATTTCTATTTGAATTATTGTGTAGTAGAGAATTTACGCTACATAATTTCTGACGCCCAACATGGGGCGCCAGAATAATTCAAATACAAATAGGAGAAAAATTCGAATACAAATAGGAGAAAAATTCAAATACAAATAGGAGAAAAATTCAAATACAAATAGGAGAAAAATTCA
>BGPR01005222.1:67893-79343 GCA_013235015.1 Araneus ventricosus | reverse complement strand
TCAAATACAAATAGGAGAAAAATTCAAATACAAATAGGAGAAAAATTCAAATACAAATAGGAGAAAAATACAAATAGGAGAAAAATCCAAATACAAATGCAGGGCTGACATCTACCCGATGTCTGGTTTTGGTTGAAATGATCAAAAAATACTGAATAGGCAAGGATGTGACACATAAGACATTTAATTACGACAAACACAACACAACGTTACATTGAGAAGTGGCAAGTATATCTACAGCTGAAAAGTAAAAACAGAATGGCAACAGCTGACGTCAGTTTAGGTTGGCTCTGATTGGTTGGTGAGGCTACTCCATTCGCAACAGTAGCCTTATTACGATTGTTAGTCAGGTTGCAACGACTCTTAGTATCAATTTTTTTACAAACGCACCAAATTTAACGTATCGCATACATAAGATGCTGTTGAAAAGCTGCTTAAATTTCGAACTGTCTCAAAAAATAGTAAACTAAACATTCTAATTACTAATGGAAAACGCACATCGGCAGAGTTTTCCGCAATTAAATAAGTTCGAAAGATTTGCCATGAATGCGGATGAAAAATAAATTAATGAGCAATGATGTTTTTATTCCGAAAGAATTGAATTCAAATCGAAGGAACCCGGAATATTGCAGCAGTTCATTATAGAATAGAAAACGAACTATTTCTAGACTTGAATGGTCACATGAATCTTTAAAATATCTCTACAATCAATAGAACAGTAAAATCAATAAAATGAACAAAAATGACATTTTTTACAAAATGTAATTATTTTTCCAGATTTAGAATATTCTTGTTTTAAAAATTTAGAAAACGATATTTGACTAGAACCAAATCTTAGTGTAACAAAAACACTGTCTAGACAGCTTCTTTAAATTTTCCTAAATGTCTTTCCGCATAATTTAATTTATAATTCTTGTTTTTCATTATCACTGTATTTAATTTATTCCAAAATGCACTGTTCCGTTTTTTATAATTCTTTCGCCTTATAGCTATTTATTTTGTACTTTAAAATCTCATTTAAAGTGCTTTAAATCTTTCCATTTAAGTCTGCGTTTGGAAAATTGTCATTTTTGCAGAATAAACTCATTTGCTTTAGATGAGTTAAGTTTACTATGCAAAATAATCAAGTAAAAGTTAGTTTTCGCCATTCCACATTAAATTACTTCCTTATCTGAGTAGAGATTCTATTGTAACTCTCGCGGTAACTGTCCATTTAATGTAACAAATATGTGTATGTAAAGATTATTATAAATCTTTACATAGAGAAATATTCTTCTGAAGGCTGCAATATTCTTCTGAAGGATGCAATATTCTTCTGAAGGATGCAATATTCTTTTGAAGGCTGCAATATTCTTTGGAAGGCTGCAATATTCTTCTGAATGCTGCAATATTCTTTTAAAAGGCAGCAATATTCAAATGTATATGCTATTCAATGAATAATGTAATGCAGTAATATTCAAAAGGAATATTGCTGCGTTACATTAATGAAAGCTTGATATACGGTAACATTTCTCAAACATTCTTTAATTAAACTAATCATTTCATTTTTTTTAAATGGGGAAGTGCATTAGTTCCGATTCCTGTTCTAACCATAAAAATGTCAAAGACCTAATAAAAGTTTCCCATCTGGATTTATATAGTATTTCTTTGAATTTTGTAATATTTAAGCAAGAATTCTTTAAATAAGATTGTTTTTGAAACGAGCAAAATTTTTTCTAAAATCAAATGCTTGGTTTACATCATATCGTGTAATAGGATATTTAACTGGCACATTTCTTTAGAATATTATGTGTAATTATAGGCCTCTTTTTGATTTCGGCCTAAATGTCTTTTCTTGATGTTTGAAATATGATTTCCACCCTTAACTAGGGATGGCGGTTATTGCGAAAATAACCGGATTTCGGTTTTCAGGTTTTGTTTCCACCTCAAGTTTAAACTGGCGGTTATAACCATTCAAAATAACCGGTTTTTGAAATATCCGGTTTTCGGGGTTTTTTATGGGAAACAAACGCCGTTTTTAGACAATTTTTTATTAATATTGTTCTTACAGGAAATCCATCCATTGGCCAATATTTATCTGTTCATAAAGACTCTTTCAGTAATCCGCCAACTAACAGACGCCTCGAGGTAGCGGATTGGCCTAAGATGAAATTCAAAGCTTCATTTATTTGGTAAATTTTAGTCTAATCGAACCTAAAATAGAGGCAATCTTCCGATTCGTTTCCTACCTTGAAAAAATAGCCAGTTATAATCGGAACAAAAAATAGAACTGAAATAAAACGGTTAAACGAAACAAAAAAACATGTTTCAGGTTAAAACCGGTAGGTTTTCCCCATCCCTACCCTTTCATAATTAATAACAACTTTTTCATTTACCGAGGAAAGGTCGTGTGAAAGAATTCATAGAGATTTTGTTTCATGTTCCTGAATACTAAGAAAATTCTATTTTAAACTTTGTGCTTATCGGAGATGTATGTCCATATTTCTCATGGATTTCACTAAATTTTAAAACTATATATTTCTCCCCCCGCCCAAAAAAAACTTAATATATTAGTATTTTGGGGAATTCTCTCCTTTAAAGCCACATTTTGTTTTGACCATTTATTTCTATTTACTTACAGCATGAGAGCGAAAAAGTCCTTGAGATAAGTCAGCGTTATTCACGTTATTTTTGTTTTTTAAACTGATTGCTATTTTAACTCAAGATTTAAATATCAAAAATTCTGCAATTCGATGCACGAGTTTGACACGTCATTTTAATGCAAGTGGTTAGAACGTTATTTACACTCTATGCTGTTCAAGGATTTTCCTCTTCCCAGAAATAGTGCTAGCAGTAAACTAGATTTACTACAGACACTCATATTTCTTCTAATATTCAAAATATTAACTCCAAATTTTAATATAATGCTTCGCTAGCATATTGTCGAGTAGAGAAACCTCTTTATAGAAAAAACTGATATACGAAGTTTATCTATATATATTTTATAGAAATATAAATTTTCATTTTAGGTAAACATATAATTTAAAAACTCCAATCATTCCTATTTAAAATTTAATTTTTTGTGAAGCGTCAGCGTTGTCGATTCACACTCAGACGACGCAAACATCGCACGAATTCATTTGTAGAAACTTTTGCGCATCTTGTTAATAAAATTTAACTTCACGCAACATCACATCATAAAAGACAGTGTAAAGTTAGATGATAAGCAAACAACAACTCTGTGAATGAGACGTCACACGAATTAACTCCATTTCTTAATGCAAACAGATTAAATATATTAAAGAAGTTCTATTCAACATTATTGAGAGCTAGAAATCGATTAGAAAAAAATGCTTAATTTGAAGTACCATAGATAATATGATGAACATGCAAATTAAGAAAAGCGTTTTATTTTTTTATATTTGTTCTCTGATGAAAGGTATCTAGTGATACAGGCCAATTATTTACTATGCTTCCTCACCAAAATCGGATTTTCTTTCTTACTGGAGGGCTTAACTTATTTTCCCAAATTAGGAATAATTATATTCTATTTTATTCAAAAAAGACCACTAAAATGAAAATCACCAATCATTTAAAGCGATCATGAGTGAAATGAAAGAAATCTTAATATATTAGAATATTTATTTATTTATACTAAAAAACTAATTTCTTTGTAATTATTTTGATAAACGTCGTTATTATCAATAAGAAAGCAAGTAATAAGTAATTATTCGTTATTCGATAAATAACGAATAATTTCGCCTTGAAGCTAGCTATATTTAAATGTTATTAATAAATGAAACTAGCAGAATTCGATTAAGAAGTTTAGTTTTGCTATAGATTTTTTGCCTTAGCTTTTTAAATTATTATTAATTACTTAAGACTATTAATTTACCAACGATTATTTCAATCGACACAACTGAACAGTAAAAGTATTGCAAAGCTTTTGAACAATGTTTCAATATGACTGTCAAATATTAAAATAGAACTTATTTTTATAAAATTGTACTCAATATGTCTTTCCTTTAATGAAGAAGAAATTGAATGTGTGAAACAAACGTTATCTTATCGAAGATATAACTCTAGATCTGAATTATAATCAAATTTCAATTTTAAATTTAATTCAACGCAATTTAATTAAAATTTAAATAAATAAAAAAATCTTTAAATGCTTTAAACCATTTGCAGATGGACATTTTAATTTTTATCGGCTGTTCTCTCTTCATCAATGGCAATTCAAATAGTTATTAAAAGATTATGCAATTGGCATATTTCTTACTGTGATTATTCTTAAATTGTTGAAGTTTTTGTCCGCACTTAAATGTGTGCGCCTTCTTCAAAAGAATATCGGTCACTCGAATTCCTGTTCTGCAAATATCCGTCATTCGAATCAAGAGAAAATACCGGTAATTAAAGTTTTGCGATCGAATGAGAAGCCACGATTTGAATAGTTCACAATCAAATTTTGCACTGATTTAGAGAAACTCGTAGTTTTTTAAATAAAAATATATAGTTCACATTAATTCGCCACGAAATATTATTCTTCACGAAACATACGCTTCACGGTTTATAGTTCACACTTAAAAACTTGCGAACCAAGTAGACAAGATTGTTTCTGATATATGCATTTCTTTTTGGCACCTTGTATCGCTAGCCGCTGTGCGAACTTGCCGGCTTTTATTCATGTTCTATTTTTATTTTCTCTAAGCCATTTAAGTTTCTTCAAATTAAAAGAAATTTCTTATCAATGATATACTTAATTGTCCCAGCTTGTAATTTATACACATAAAATGATTAGACAAGAAAATGAAGAATAACCCTCAAGTTATTACCCTTTGGACTGAGACTTTATTTAAACTCCTAATTAGATAGCGCATATTATTTTGGACATTTATTATTTCCATTCATTAAAGAACGGAAAGGAGACCAGGGTACTTAAGCGTGCCCAAATTATTTTTTGCCTTTTCATTTAATTAGTACTTTAACTAAAATGCAGATTATAATAACAAAAATTATGTGGTTCGATGCACGAATCTGACACATCACAAGGTAAAGTAAATAAGCAAAAAAATTTGCATGATTCTTAAATAAACTAAGCAAAGAAATATTAAGACGTAGAACATTTTCTGACGCTTTTATCAGAATCAGCTCGAAATAACTTTACCAGCCGTCAAATCCCATAACTAACCAAAACCGTCAAATAACAAAGAAGTTCACTGATGAGAAGCTGCCTTACAAGTAAGCAGGTTCTCGTCTCCCCGATGGTGGTGTGGCTCTTTGGGCCACTTGATGACAGGTCATACCCCGGTAAAACGAGGGGTTGTTGCACGAGTCGCTCGTAATGGGGGCTATTATGCAGGAAACACAATGCCTGACTATGTCGCGGCGGCTGGTCATTCATGTAACTCCTCACGCTAAGGCAGGGCGGGGTGATTCTTTGCGATTACCAGCCGGTCAAGGCAACAATATGGCGCTCCCTCACCAACTATCGTATTTTTAATTCTATAAAGTCTGTATTCTGAATGACAAACAAATTTTTACTTAAAAATAAGTATGTTTTACCTGCAAATATGACTTAATAATAATTTGAGAATTTTTAAACTTTGGCCACATTTTAGTTATATAGTGGTCTTACTAAAACTAATATATATATATACATCGAACAAATTTTAAAAATATGAAACTTTCCCAAGTCGATGAAAACATTTTTTTTTCTTCGTATTCCAGCTTTAGCGCACCCCTGATCTTGGCGCCACGGGCATGGCTAAAGTGACCATTTCTTTCTTTCCTCAAAACGGAACATCTACTAAATTTTAGGTAGTAGAAGGTGTATTCAAGAAAACGCATATTTTTCCAGTTTCTATTTATTAATGAAAAGAATGAACATGTGAAAAATAATTCATGTGCTGTTGTATTTTGCTCAAGAACAAATTTTTGACTTCAGCATATTTTGTGTCGATTTCAAATTAAGAGTTATAGAGGGACGAGACTCAAGTTTGTGTGTAGTGCTGCTGAAGAATCCATTCAATTTTAGGAACCATTTTTATTAGGCTACCTTCCACAGCACAGAACATTAAAGTTACAACACACAAGACAAAACAGAGTACAACATCACGAGACAAGCACACAGACAAGAATGACAGAGAGGCATCATGGGAAAAAGATGGCTCCAGTAGCGCCACCTACCATAGAAATGATAAGGCAGCCGATTGTAACCGCTACAGAGTGAAATTTTTCGTAGGATTTCTTAAAAGTTACATTGGTAATTAACAATGCTTTAGGAATTGCAACCTGTAACAGTGTTTGTTCGCTTGTCCACACTTTTTTCAGAAGAGGAAAGATGCTTTGTACAGGCGCATTAGTTCCAGGCAGACACAGATTATATTCAATAATTATACGAAAGTTCGTGTGATTCAAATTATTGGTGTGCAAGTGTTTGAACAGTTCCACCCAACGACTTTCGGTTGAAACATCTCCAGTGTTTAATTCTATCACTTTCTGCTGTGGAACATAGTACTGCATATGTACGAGACATGTCCCTACGCACTACTGTCGGGTTTTTTTAAAAAAAATTATAGCTGCGAGTTCCCCTCTTTCTGAAAACAGGACATTTCGCATCCCGAAGCTGAGCTTGGGATAGGCTATCTGAAAACGGAATGGCCCCTTTCAAAACGGGACATTTCGGCATCCCGAAGCTGATCTTGGGACAGGCCATCTGAAAACGGAATGGCCCCGTTCAAAACGGGACATTTCGGCATCTCGAAGATGAGCTTGGGACAACGGAACAGGCTATCTAAAAATGGGATGTATGGCCACATTAGGCATTGCCCAACACCACCGCCAGGCCGATTTGTCCGGGCCTCGGGCTATAATGTCGTCATATTCATTTTCTTTCATAGCAAAACATTTTTACGAGCACTATGCGAATATAACAGAATATTTTAGAATGCCTTTAGTCAACGAAACTTTTGCCTAACATCTTAAAAGAAAGATTTAAAGAGCTTCCGAATTAGACCATATAGAGGCTGATTGGACTTGGCTATGTATTCGAGAGCCAAACAGAGGCGATCCGTCGAATCAGAACCGAGCTGATCCGTTAGATATTTTTAAAACTTCCGTGTATTTACAGGCATAAGCACCCAAGACTTTTACAGGCTAGCATACTTTCTGCAAATTCAGTTACGCAGACGATGTAACGTTCTACGGGGTAGACCGTTGAACCTAGAGCTTCCAAATTTGGCAGGTAGCTACTTAATGGGTGGTATTTTCTTACAAAGAATGGGCTTTAAAGATTTTTGATTAGGTTCTTAATTATAAATTAATAAAAATTTTAATTTTTTCTTCAATAATTTGGGAGCATATTGTCGCACAAAAGCCATGTTTACATTATTTAAATAATTAGCATTTCAGTGATATAATTTTTTCCGTAAAATTTCCCCCTAATTTTATTAATTTTTGTAAATTAGTTTTAAACACTATTTGCAACAATTCTTTTCATCGTTGTATGAAATTTAAATCTATTTTACCTTTTCATCAAATCTTTCACTCGCGTGCTTTTGCCAATGTTAATATTAAGACTTAAAGAATTGCTTTCTTCGGACATTAACTTTAAAGCAGAATTTTCACTTTCGCTGTATTAACAAATGTTTTTAGGCTGGCATTCTTTTTTGTAAATTACGTGACGTGGAACTCACAGAACACAATTAGGCCTAAATAATTATCATGCTACGATGTTTCGGTTCGAAATTTAAGGAAACTTTTTTTTGCATTTTAGCAGTATTATATGATTAAGATTGAACCCCTTAAGAGTCATTTTCTTTGCTATCTAATAAGATGACACCTCCTGATTTGGAAAGGGGCTGTCATTTTGATTCATCTAAGAAGGCATAGAATACTTGAGATGCTTATGGATTCTACGTAATTTTTGCGTCAAATTATAAAGTTAATGATTAAATTTTAGTTTATAAGAATAAAAATGCGATAATTCGATGTACGCTAATATAACTGGCGCGACTATTAAGGGGTTAATGTGCTTTGTTCCAGTGAACGATAGATATTTGGTTTAAAAATGTACTTCAAAATATGTTGAATGTTCTATCTGAAGAACAGTTATTTTTATTCGAATGGTTGTATAGAAAGGAAAATAAACTTCAACCCGTTAATGCACAAGTTTAATTTTTTCAATAACATATTGTATACAAATATTATATGTCGAAGTCAACTGGAGAGTTACTTAAAAAATTCCTGCCTGAAAAAACTGTTTTAATGCTCTCCTAAGCCGAGAGTCGTTTTTTCGGGACCTAATGTAATATGAAAAAAATTTTAAATTATGGTACAGAATTATGCATCTTGTTCCTTTTCCAAATGCAAAGGATTAGAAGGTTTGTTGCAAAATGAAAATAAAATTTAAAATTATGGTACAGAATTATGCATCTTGTTACTTTTCCAAATGCATAGGATTAGAGGGTTTGTTGTAGCTCTGCAACATCAATGAAACTGCGGTAACTGGAAATAAGTATCGTATATGGATTTAGGGTTCACTGTTGGAAATGTGTGCGTGGGTTGCTGTGCAAAATTGAACCAATTGCTTTCCGTTGCAGAACAAACTACTTTATTGCAATAATTAATTTTGCAAAAATACATTAAATTTTTCAGTGACGTTAATGTAAAATAACCGACAGTTCAACATGTGCATTTTAGAGACGTTCCCCGATTGTGTATAACTGTGCCTTGTTATAAGTTATGAAATGCAATAGTGCAACCAAAAAATAAATCTTTTTCAGATTTATGATTTGGCATAATTTCGAAACTATGCCAAAAATTGTGCATATTTTCAAAATATTTGCAGCTGTATTAACAAATTCAACATAAACGACGTTAAGTTATATAAATTTGCGCGAAAACATGAACGGTGAGATTTTTTGCATTAACTGAATAATGAAATCTTGTAATAATTTAAAATTTATACTCTGGTTGTATTCTTTTCAATGAATTATTTAAGATAGTCGAATAGTTTAAATTCGTAATTACTGATTGAACCTATTGCAGATTTTAAAAATTATCTTTTCCTAGAAAATAGTTATCGTTCTTTGGAATTATTTAAGTAAAATCTTACTTAAATAATTCCAAATACTTCACTGATAAAGCCGAAAAGATTTCTCAATAGTATATCAGAAATATTTTATACATAATCTATAAAAAATTAAGAATTATTGGTTAAAGATTTAAATCAATAGTTCCTATTTCATCCTTTTAAACTTAAATCTTATCTAGAAGAGGACACTTTTGCATTTAAGAATGATTTAAAAAGTTGCATAAAATTTGTTAGTCATACGATTTTGCAAGACAGCGCCATTACTGCATCGCATCGTATAAAATTTTAATAAATAATGGCATAAAATAATAAATAAACTTTGTGAAAATATTTTATGTATAATCCATAAGAAAATCAATAATTCTTTCTAAAAATTAAAATGAATTGATAAATTCCATGTCATCATCTGTTAATTCTTCTCTATTGAAGAAACATATGTATTAAAGGGAGATTTAGAAATAGCGTTCATTTTGTTTCGCACGATTTCTAGGACGACGCAATTATCGCGGCGTGTTTTATTTTAATCAATAACTAATTTATTCTGTAGTGCAATATAATTTCGCTCATTTATTAGAAGCAAAAAATTTTATCTTTTCTTTCTTCCCCCGCCAAATTTGTGTGCACAATTTATATTTAATTTAATTCAAATAATAAATATAACTTCACGCTTGCAGGCAAAAATGATAAGAGGATTGTTTGGGAATTATTAAGATATAAAAAAATAATTCTCGGTTATTAATTTTCGATTTTAGTGAAATTCATTTTGATATGAAATCATCAACAAAAAATTTTACTATTTGAAAAATTGATACGTTATCTTTGCTCATGTTCAATAAATGTCTTCTGAGAATTTGCAAAAAAAATTTGTTGACAAACTATGGGTAACAATATAAACCTCGCCCGCTTTCCCTAAATTATGCATATAAATAAAAACTAAACATTTGAACAATAAGTACTGAAACAATAATTGTTTAAAAATTAATTTTTCTCCGCTTTTCCTCGATTTGGTACGATGGATTTTTCTAAATTTACCTTACTTAATTTGCTGAAAATCAAATTTAACTCTTAATAAATTAAACTAACATTTAGTTCAATAAAATTAAATCAATTCCAGAATTAATTATCGAAAATTTTCGTTTTCAATCTACGCATAGGAAAGAAAAAGGTTCTCTAAAATCTAAGAAACTGTAACATCCAACTAAGTAACATCTGTTCTAAGACCTAAAACAAGATGAGAAACATGCAATAGCTTACCTGAATTCCGCAAAAAGGTGTATTTATCCCAAAAGAACACCGCTGAAGTTCACAAATTTAATTTTCCACTAGCATCAGCGCTCAAGTAACAATTTCTAAGTTTCACCACCGCCAAAGTGCGTTAGGTACGTTCAACTGCCAAAATAACTTCTTTCGCGAATTGAAACTCCGTCTTTCGCTCTTCACCGGCGAAGGCGACATCTGGCGGAATAGAGCAGAACTATTCGGTAGGTCCATTTTCTCATCGGTGAATTGTGGGCTTCCTTGGATTGATGTGTTGTCATCTCAGTCAGGTAAGGTTTCAGTAAGATTTTAATTTTTAGGGATGTGCGGTTTTTGGAAGTAAAGTTCGAAAAGAGATGGTGGCGATATTTAGTCGAACCCTCTCAGTTTTCATTTTCACGAATTGGTCTTCCAAAATGACGAAAGCAACGGTATAAAGTACAAATTGGTGGGGGGTGGGGGCAAAAATTTATATACAGCTAAAAGTACCACGAGGTATAGGGGAAGACAACAAAATTTAAAATTTAGTTACCAGATTAGCTAGCTTTACCTGACACTAATTTTTTAAATATAATTCCTTGTTTCAGACAGAACGTCGCGCTGTGCCCCTGCTCCTGGTACAGCTATCTTACAGTTTGGATGGACACAGAGCGGAAAAGACATTCTAACCCCCATGGATCCCCCTGAGCGGTTCTCTCGTCATTTATTGAACAAAAGAAGGGGGGATGTTTACATTGGGATGACAGAGCTGCTACAGATCGCAGCTGTATTTTTGGATATTTAACTGGTTTTACAGGCAATAAACACACTATGTTATAATTTTTACACAAAACAATTCGGAACTATTCTACAGTTCAAACTCCATACTATTAGAAGAAGAGAAAAGAAGAAAGCACAAAAATCTGGGCTGATACGATCATTTTACACAATTACGCTAAGATCATAATATGCTTGATCAATTTTTCTATGTGCATAATTGGGCTATGGAAAAACAATGCGTTTTAAATTATTCTACTTCTACAATACACTGTTCACTTATGCAATACACCACAAAACTAAACTGGTTTTACAGAACTAAACTGTTTTTACAGAACTAAACTGGTTTTACAGAACTAAACTG
>BGPR01005222.1:45573-67865 GCA_013235015.1 Araneus ventricosus | reverse complement strand
AACTAAACTGGTTTTACAGAACTAAACTGTTTTTACAGAACTAAACTGGTTTTACAGAACTAAACTGGTTTTAGAGGCAACGAACATACTACCTAGTTTTAGACAGAACGCCGGGCAACCAAACGGTTGAATGGACATGGGACCCAAGTTTTAGGCAGCTAAAATGAAATAAAAATTTAAATTTTTCTGCAGAAAGTTTGGAGGGAGACCGACCTCCCAGAGTCGCCGTCACTGACTCCGAGATTCGGAATTAGAATCTTAGGTAAATTTAAATACATTTAACAAAGAGCGGAAAATGTTCTCCACTCTGCTTACTCGTATACTTACACCATATGGCGCATTTTGCCTTAGCTTCGTGGAATAGTAGCTGTTCGTAGTGATAAATCGGTTATATTGATTAAAATGTTGTGGAACGGATCTCCGTATCTCAACACATAGAAAATTCGCCGGTGCTGGTGATCAACAGTTCGCTTCTAGTGATCGGTTTTGATGGTCAAGTGGGAGATTCCGAGGGGGACGAAAGGCTCAAAGTCAACACGAACCGAATTTGTCATGCTTGGTATCCGCATTGGACACCAACCCAGTCACATGGCAACATTCCCATTAATCACCGCACGAGCCGAGATTTGACATTTTTACGAAGCTCAATCTGAGCACACAACATGTAAAAAGCGGATAACTGTTTTGTCCTGAGACAGAATGACTGGAGAGAAAACAAAATTACTGCCCATCGATAAAAGTTAAAAAAAACATCGACAGGAGGCTGTCTCTGCGAATCGGCCGCTGGGATTGAGGGGCGTAGACTTACTTATCTTACTCAATTGTGACTTTATGTGACTAAAGTAGCTCTATGTGACTATTGGATCTATAGTCTATAGTGACTATTATTCGAGTGTGACTATGTGACTATCTATGTAAAATTCTTCGTGAATTTCACCAAATTTGCAACTCGACTGTGATTACAAATTCTAAAATTACTTTTGCCATCTTTAATGTCTACCTTTCTCTGTTAAATGAAACTAAAACTGTCTTTGTTATTTGGTTGCTTGGTTGCGGAGCTATAAGCGTTTAACTTTAGCGCGAAAAGCGTCATAATTTTTTCCTTTCCGGACACATCATTAGACCACTATGGAGAGACGTAAGACTACGTCAGAACGCGATGTTTGAAAGGGGTAAATCATTACCAGTAGAGTACAAAGCAAACTCAATCTGTATTCATATGAACGGTTCAATTAACGAATGCTTGAAAACGAACAAAAAAAGTTTATTTATAGTTCTTCCAAGAAAGCTTGAAAAAATTAAATATGCATGCATCTTTTTTTTTATTTCTGTACATTGTATTATTTTACATTTTATAATTAAAACGAATGAATACATACTAGAAATGTTATGCGATTTTTTTTTAAAAATCTTATTTTGTTTTATTTTATTTTATTTTTGCTATCCTTGCATCCTTATAGATATGCATTACTTTTAAGGCATTTCGGATGTACTGGTCATCTTGGATTTGACCTAAAGTGATCACTATAAGCGGTATCCACTGCATATTGAAATGAATCTAGCGTGCATTTTGGAGCTCTTCTGTTTGCCCGACTACCTCCAAAATTTGATGCAGAACTATAATTTTTCTGTCACGATCACATGTTAAAATGCATCCATTTAGTTTCCTGCGTTTGAGAGTTCTCCCGTTCACCAAGAAAGAAACAATCGGACCGATAGATAGTTCTTTTAGATGACACTATTGTTCGTTTGAATGTCATTAAAGAATCCATCACAGTGTGCCTTTCTTAACCCTTAAAGGCCCAGTTTTGCCTTTAAGCAGCAAACCCAAATTTGGCCTCTAAAATTTTTGATAATAAGACTGAAGCTCTAATGCATTTTGATGCTATGCTGCAAATTTTATTAAATCAATATACAGGGTGTTTCATATTCAATGGACCAAAAATTAAACATTCATGTGAACGCTGTAATGAATTTATTTAGATAATTCCAATTTTTTTTTCCCTTGAGATGTTCGATGTGTGCTCCTCCGGTGACACGGGAAATGTCTACGCGGTAGACAAGTTCCTGCCACACTCGTGATAGGAGATCCCTGTTAATGCGTTCAAAACGTTAGTTCTCCGCTGCTTCGGTTCCTGTAAGCCCTGAGGAAGTGGAGGCACAAACATTTTATCTTTGACAAAACCCCAGAGGAAAAAATCGCAAGGAGTTATATCTGGGGATCTCGCCGGCCAACAAAGCAATGACAAAACATTTGTACTCTTTCCCCTGCATGGTGGAAGGCGCCATTTTGACTAACAGCGCCTCTATCGGCGATTTCGTGAGTGGAAGAATTTTAACTGTTGCCAGATAAAACTTGTATGATTGTAGTTCCTGAATAAATTAATTTTGGCTAAATTAATCGATTACGTAATTCCTACTGTGCTATTCTTTTTGGTCCATTCAATATGAAACACCCCGTACAACATATAGATGGCAACCTGCGTACTGATAAAAGAATAAAAATAAATTGATGATTTTCACTTGAGGCAGCAGCTTTTTAGCTATATTTGGACGCTTGATAATAACATATTTTACTCTATAATTTTGAAAAAAATTCCTTGTCCATATATTAGTTCTTAAAAATCATCTGTGTTTCATATATAATTTTATCTCAATGAGATTTTTTCTTCGATTAAAGCCCAGTTTCGTCGATAGGTTCAAACTATTTTTTTACCTATAAACCATACTTAAAATAAAATAGGATTTTTTTAAAGTATTTTCCCCATGTTTGTTCAAGAAATGAAAGTTAGAAAACATTTTAAAATCAATTTTTTTAAAAATCAGGGCCTTTAAGGGTCAATGGAATTGGCTAAAAATTTAATTCAAATCGAGAATTCGTGTTATTTCTTATTTTTGTTACTGTTCGCCTTGTTGATATATCCACGGACAGAAAAACAGACAGATTTTCTATTAAGAGATTGTTTTCAAAATTTACACGGACCTACAGTTTCGAGTTAAATCTCAAAAACTCAATTTCATTTACTTAACTCGTTCCGTTTTGAAGTTAAAATGTCATAGACAGACAGAAATAATTCCAAAAAAGTGATTTTCGGAGTCAGGAATGCGATAACTTAAACGTGAAAATCATTAAAATATCGAAGCCAAATTTTTTAGGCTAATAATATACTTTTTGTATACTTCGTATACGAGGAATTAAAAATATCTTTTCTAACAATGCATTTAGCATTCGAAGAGAAATTTCTTTTTGAAAGACCACTTTCTTCCATTTTGTTCTTTACTGATAAATCATGCATGTCAGCAGCTTGTCCGTACCCATAGAATTTGTATACTTGTACCGAAGACCTATAGAGCAGGGATGAGGAGCCTATGGTCTTTTTGAGTTTCCTTATGTGGTCTTACAATAATCTTATGTGATCAATAATCTATATTAGATTTATCCAGAAATTGAAGTAACGCTCACGTGGTTTAGTTTGGCTACGTGCCAAGGAGATTCAGACCGTGTGCGCGTCTACAAATTAGCATGCACAGGGGATAAATGGGCATTATTGCTACTGTTTAGCAAAGGATTCCGAGACTACCACTTTCGGACGATTTTACACCGGAAAGGGGTGTCAGGTAATGAGTCATATGAGCGCATTTCCGGAGTTCTTTGTCAGATCACGCTCAATAAAATGTAAACATCACCCTTCCATTCTTCACTTTCCCCCTATTTTGATGAAAATAACTCCGCCCGGCGCATGCGCAAAAGCGCGGAGGGTTTCCGAATCAGTTGCTAAACATTATTTGACTGTATTTGTATTGTACTTATAATTTTTTAGCCGAGTTTAGTAACTTCCTTTCTTTTATTATTTTATGTTGATTCATCGGCTTGAATTATTCTTTTTTGTTTAATTCATGCACACAGAACTATTTAGAACAGTTCAGTTTTTGTTCAAAGGTTACTTTTTTTTTTACTCAATTTTGGAAATGAAATTTTATATATTTTATATTTAATATTTTTCCCTTAACCGTTTTTACACTAAAAGACTGCTTTTATTTAAAGATTTGCATTCTTCAATTCATAATATTTTTTATTTCGTTTTTCTGTTAGTGGATTTTTCATTATTTTTACTCGGATAAAATGAAAGTTAGTGTCAATTGATTCATCAGTTCTGATTTTAATGCTTTTATCTACTTTATTTTATTTCTTAAGCACTCTGGCAATCTACATGAGATATTCTTCAACAATTTTCGTTAGTAAATGTCTGACAATCAGATCTAAGATATTGTTGGCAATCGAAAATCCCGTCTTAGACGGGCACAAATCTTATAGTATAGTAATAATTACATAACAATAACCTTTAAGATTCTGCTCGGCCATTTGCCCAACTCCCGAAATTTAATGAGTCATTTCAGTGCAAAAATCTTCCCCACCCCTGCTATAAAAGTATTTTTGCAAACTCTTTTTCTATGATTTTAACATTCATATAACAAAGGTTCAATAAACAATTCTTTCTTAAGGATTAATTTTAAAAATTGATAAATTAAGATGAATGGATTAAATTACCATTTTATGGATTTCGGAGATGCTATTGCAAGCTGTATCTAAGCGTAATAACATTGGTGCTCAAAACTTAAAAAATTTTCGTAAAATGCAAAAGAATTGGAGTTAATATAAATACAAATGGTTCACTATCAATGTGGAGGATCTTGTAACATACAATCGTGGAAACTCACATTTTACAGTGAGGATTCGGTCATAAGAGGATTGGCATTTAGAGGACCAACCAGAAATTTCTGAAGACGAAAATGATTCCGGCACACCCCGTTTCACAGAAAGCTGATAATGGTTTGAAACTTTCAACGATGGTTTTATGCGCTGTGAGTAATATTTATGTGCATTTTTGTAAATATAAGGCTTGTATTCGAGAAAACATAAAGATATCTTTAAAAAATCCAAAATTTTAACTCAGTTTTTTGCTTACAATATAATACAGAATACATGAAAATACGGCAGAAAAACATTATATTAAAATTTAAAACAGATATTTTGAATATTCGAGGAAATACGAGTACTTTTAGAAAATAATTTTTAACTGAGCATGTGGGAAACGTAGCATAAATTTTCTTTCATAATGTCTAAGCCAGACATATAGGGAAGCTTATATAAAAATTCAGGTTAAATATCGTTAAGATTCAGAAAGATATATGCATTGTAGCGAGCGGAATTTCAGTTGCTCTCTGTGAGAAGCTAAATGATGAGAGGTTTTCCTCAAATTGGTGTTTTATAAGCTTGAATCTTCTAGTAGTTTTATTGAATTGTATAATTGCTGAATTTGTTGAATACATATGCATACTTATAAATTAAGCACACAATTTAAATTACAGTATAATGTTAATTTGTTTAAAAAACGCTTATCATTTATCTTCTCTTAGAGAGTAGCTGAAATTCCGCTCACTACAATACATGCAACTTTCTGAATCTTAACGGTATTCAACTGGAATTTTATGTAATTTTCCCTATATATCTGGCTTTGACGTTGGGATTTTTAAAAAGAAATCTTTATATTTTTCAGAATATACATACTTTCTGTCATGAAAATGCTCGTAAGTTTTGCTCACAGCACTTAAAACCATTAATGAAAGTTTCACATCATAATCAGCCTTCTGTGAATAGGGATAAGCCGAAATCCTTTTTGCCCTTAACAATTTATGGCCGGTCCCTTAAATGTTCCAGTGACCAAATCCTCCAGTGTAAAATGTAAATTTCCACGATTGTATGTTACATGATTCTCCACAAATTATTGCGAACACTTGTATCCATATTAAATACAAATATTTCGAGTTTTAAGGAAGTTGCTGAAGTCATGAACACCAGTGTAGTTTTATATACCAAACTGGACCAATTCCAGTCTTTTGCTGCAGATTATATTTATAATATAATAATAAAATTTTGAAAAAAATCATACTTTATGATTCTTTCTGGAATGGTATCTGTTAAAAGATATATCTCAATATGCGTAATTTTATAATGCTTCCTAATAATATAATTGCTTCCCGTTATTAATACAATTTTGCTAAATTTTCATTATGTAAAAGACCCAAGGGAACATTTTATCACTTGAAATCAATTTTCAAATAAACTTTTAAGATTTTAATCTATTAAAAGACAAGTTTTCTTACCTTTGTACATGTTCTAGATACATATTGTATCGATACCCTATAATATACAAACCGCAGTAATCGACGACAAATGCGTTACCGATTTGAATTCAGAATTCAGTGCAATCGCGTCTGAATTTTATAAATATTTTAAGGCCTCCTATGGAAACACTGGAACATTCACATATGAAATTATTTTTGAGTTCTGTAATAATGTAAATCTAATGTAAGATCCTGAATCACTAAGGTGACCAATAGTCCTCTTTAATGGACGAGAGTCCTCCTTTTCTAATTTCTGTCCTCCTTCAAAAAGAGTACAATAAATAATGTTACAAATACTTTCGTTATGCATTTATCATATTATAGTATATTCTGTATTATTGTTACAATAAATAAAATATTCCTTTTATTTACGGCATTTTTTAACTTCAATTTGTTTGTGTCTTCCTTTTCAATGGAAGATAGTTGCTCACCTTAGAATTACTGAAACTCGCCGTGGTCCAATCTTGGTTTAGTTAAGTTTCCTCGTTTCCTTTGAAAGAACGATATGGCTGTTTTGGAAGGAATCTAACAAACTTCTTCACCCTTATATCCTTTTACACCACACCAAAGAGTGGATATTTGACCCCGATTGACTTACCCTTCTTCCTGATAGGTCAGTTTTAAAAATAATCATTTCTTGCAAGAATTTCAACGAATTAAGAAGGATGCCAGTTGAGAAATTGGGCTAAAAAATGAAAGAGAGAGCATTAATTTTACCGTAAGAGAAACCTTCTATAAAATTGATGTAATTTTGTCGCTCACAATATTTTTCATCTCCTTTATTTATGATTAGCAAAATTGAGGATTGACATCTTAACCTTTAAAAACCACTAACTATACTAAATCGAGTTTTCTTTGATGAATGCATTAAATATCTAAGAAATTTAATTATATTTTATTGATTTCAGAATTTTATTGACGGAAAACATAGATAATTTCTGTCATCAATGGATCTTAGAAAAATTCTTTGATAATATTTTAATTTATCCATCTGCTTCAACTTTAAACGGAGACAAAACAAGTTACCATATATTAATCTATGTAATATTTTTTTAACTTGATTTAGGTCTACAACGGAAGCGAAATTCGTTCGAACATAGTAACATTTCATTTTTTAAATCAAAAAATATTTGATAATCACGTTGCTAGTAATTATTCGCCAGTTCAGAAACCAGCCCTTCTGGAAAAAGTTTTTATTTTATTGGTAATTTCTATAAAAGATTCCCAAAATAATAGAATAAATCATTCTCGAAGCATCTGCCTTGTTTAGTACAGATAACGTTTTATTAGCGAAACCTCGACTAAAACACACCAGAAAAGAAACGCTTTGCAACAGTATCAGCAGTTCTATCCACCATAAGTATTGCCTCTGGTCATCTGGTAAATCGATCTACTATAATAAGACAATATCGATATCCTTTGGAAGGAGTTAATGAAGCACGTACGTATATGTCGAAACCTATCAGAGGGAAGGAACAATTCACCTAATGATTTATTATAATGAATACATTTTTGACTTTTGGCAGAGGACGCATTGCTTATGAAATTCAGCGCAGTCCTTTCTTAATGATTTTAAAATAATACCCTGTTTCTCTGCATAAATAGTAGTTGTTGAGCCAAAGTGATATCATGAATAAGCAGGAGCTATTATAACCTTACGGAATGGCCTCTTATGAATGCTTTTATGAATGTATGAATGATTCTTATGAAGTGAGGAATGATTCCAATGCGGCTGACTAACAATAAGTACAAATGAAGTCTATTAAACGCATTCATTCGACGTGGCATACGAATTACATGCAGGCTCCAGAAAAACAAAAAACAGAAACTGTACTCGCGCTAGACAATCAGAAGAAAGTGAAAGTATTCTGTCTTTTAACATGTTCAACTTGTCTAAACTCGGTTGCAAATCAAAATGAACACGCAGAGGACCGTTGCGTATAATTCCTGGAAGACGAGATATCTCTTCGTTAGCGATTAATGTGTTATTACGCACCCTTCAAAGATTTGAGTCCCTCGTCATGAATGAGTCCTCCCGCCAAATCTTGATACATGATTCAGTATGAAACCTGATTTCGCTTACACAAGAAGATGCATCTGTTAATGTGCTATACCCAGAGAAGTTGCACCTTTAAATGTACTCAATTGTGATATGAATTCAAAATGGCATTGGTGTAGAGGTGATGTTTAGTCGCTTTGTGATATGCGAATGTAAAAGATTTGTGATCTACGTTTAAGATTTAACCATAATCCTTTGAAGCTGAAGTTTTCGGGAGAAAAGTGCGAGTACTTGGATTTTTTTCTAAGAATATTTTTTTCTGTTGTATCGTTATTAGATGTGTACAAGAGAAAGTTTATCTGAAGGAATAAATTAGAAGAGGGAGATGATTTACAGGCCTATGAAGTTCGAACAGCCTCATCATTCTATTCAAAACACTTTTGTGGTATTTCCGTCTCTTGAAATGATGACGCAAGATTTCAGAAAAATATATCTATTTGCACATAGACAACTCTAGACAGACAACACACATACACAAAGATAGTGCAGTGCGTCGCACTGAGAAAACAAAGCTATTTCAAAAAAAAAAAAATCCAAGAGGCCACGCATATCACTTTTGAATTTGAAAAGGGATTTGGGGGGATTTTCAGCTACAAAGACCAGTATCCCCTGTTCATTCCAAAGTTCTCTTCAATCCGTAATATAAAAAAAGAAAGAAAACTTGCCATCAGAAGATGGTCTAGAATTATTGCCTATCTAATTCGGTCAATAAAAATGGCGCCCTCCTAGAAGGGCTTCCAAATTCTCTCGGAGGAAGAAGCCGAACATTGGCATGTTTACAAAATGCAACCGTCCACGACAGAAGGATGGCGCCAAGCATTATCTCAACCATCGCCAACGGTAGACAAACATTAAAACTTCATCGCGCTTCTTGTCTTAAATAAGATTATATAAACTCTCATGTCTTCTTGTAGCATTAGGAATAAAACCGTATGCATATAACACGATAACTCAAAAACGCAACAAGTTAGATTAGTGAAATTACGCATATGATGTTAATACCAAAATTAAAGATCTGTATCAAGTTTTGATTCAAATCTTTCAACGATTCTTTATCTGTTGGTCTGTCTATTCGAATGGTCCCATGTCCATCCAACTGGTACAGTAGCTGTAATGGCTTCAAAAAAAAGGGCCTGGGGCGTCGTTGTGTCTATTCGAATGTATGTTAGGCTAATTAAATATTGCAACCAGCTAGATTAAGGCAATTTCGTGTATGATATTAACACCAGAATTTTACACTTATATCAAAAGTAAGACTAAATCCATCAATGGGTCCCATGATTTTAGAATTACCATGTATATACTTACAGTAGCAAGAAAAGGTGAAATTCTTATCGAAAAAGTCATTCCCATTTCTTTATTTCTCCTTTCAGTACCACCGAAGCCACAAGCTTAAAGTAATTAACCCATTAATGTCAAAATCGCAATTTTTTCAATATTATTTTGTATACTAATGTTACAAATTCTGAAATCAACAGGAAAAATGCTGAAAACATCCTGACTAAAGAATTTATGTTTTATAGCCCTCCTGAGCCTAGCATCCCTATTTAAACATAGTCATATCAATGCAAAAAAAACTATCAAAATCTTAAATTATGCGAAATTTCAAAAAGAAACCATATTCTTACAATAGTATTTAGAGATATATTTGTTAAATGGAAGTAAATTAATTAGCAAATAATTGAACAAACTTAACCTTTTCTTCTTGATATTCCAAAAAAACTACTTGCCGAGTCTGACTTGAAATTAAAGATTCTACACTATGAACCGAACGCTTAATATTCACTGTCATCGATTGGATATAAAAGAAACAAAAAATTATGTTGAAAAATAATTCTTGTGAGTTTAATTATGTATTTTTAGAAGCATCCCTAAAACGGGACGTTAGACATTCATGGGTTTCAAAAGATTTTATCTAAGTAATCTTTGATACCTAAACAAAATTATCGAACATCAACATAAAAACTTATTTATGAAAATTAACAATCGCTGCTTCCTCTTAACGCTTACAATCTTTTAGGAATTTTCATAACAATAAAGAAAACTGCTATGAAAGCGAATAAATGTTCGTGAGAGTATTGGGAATGAATTACAGCAATGTTCTTGCCACTCATATTAATTATTTCAGCTTTTTGCCACACTTGAAGATTTTTGACCCGAAACCAAATCAAACTAACATATCATCAACTTCCCAAATTTTACTCCGCGGGGAAACGTGTTACTTTTTTTAGTGGTAAAACGCATTGTCGCAAATCACGCCAATAACAGTTACGATGCGGGTAATTATGTCAGTTTTAGAGCGGTTAATTTTGTCAGGTAATATCAATAACGAAAGAAAAGAACGCTGCTATTATTAAATATTTGCAGATTGCAGATCTCTCGCGAGTATTAATAATGGTAAATTGATATTATTAAAGATTGCTACCTTCTGTTTTATCAAGATGGGAATAAAAAGAAAAATAAACGAAGGATTGGTTGGTTTTCTTTTTTTCCGGTCTTGAGATCTTCAGAAAATGTTGTTCCAGGCTATAATTTGTGCTGCGATGCCAGCTGTTAAATTCTCGTCGAAGAATTAACGGAGAGAATTAAGATATGTTTTCCTTCGAAAAGATTTCTTCTGATGCGAGATAAAATTCGGAGAAATTTATTTATACAGAGCACAGATATAAAAGTAAGAAAATTTTGAAAGCTAGATTGAACCGATTTTAGATATTCGGGCATAAAATGTTTGAAAAAATTGTTTCTAACATTTTAAAAATTAATTATTTTAATTGGTAAATCTTCGGAATAAGATGCATTTTCGGTGTACCAACTTTCATCTGCGTTTAACTCTTGGATTCCGTTTCCCATCCTTTCTCTGATTCAACATTAAAACTTTGACTTCGCAAAACTATTCTCTAAATGGATCAAATACCCGATTTTTTATTTACATTGAAAGTGAAAATCGTTGAAGGGGTCAAAAGGTGTTGTAAGAAAATGCTTGTACAGTGTGACCAGTAATTAACGCGCTGATGTTAAAAATTAATTTCTCGAAAACTACTGATTCAAAAAATTTTATTTAAATTCTAAAACAAAGTACAATACATGGGAATTAGTTGATTACATGTTCGATGTGTGTTCCATCTATAGCTATAATATGACGCAAACGAAGAGCGAAATTCTGCATCACTCGCTGAAGAGTCGAAGTTTCAATGCTTTCAATAGTTTTTCAACTGTCTGAATCGCAGTTTTCAGGTCTTCGATGCTCTAGGGGTTTCCATCGTAAACTTTGTCTTTGATATAATCCCACAAAAAATGAATCGCAGGGGTTCAGGTCAGGAGAATAGGGTGGCCAATCAATGCCCATATTTTTCGATTTTGGGTACCCTAAAGCCACAATCCGCTTATTAAAGTGCTCTTCAAGCAGATCAAACACTTCATTGGTACAATGAGGTGTTTCGCCGTCTTGCATGAACCACATGCTTTCGAAATCCGGCTCACTTTGAATTGTTGGGATGAACTGATTTCTCAACGCTTCCACGTCTCGTGGAGAATTGACAGTCTGTTCGAAAAAAATCGCTCCAACAATGCCTCGACTCGAAAGCGCACACCAAACGGTCACTCGTCGGGGGTATAGGGACTTCTCAATTGCGAAGTGGGGATTCTCGGTGCCCCAAATGCACCAATTCTGCCTATTCACATACCCATCGAGATGAAAATGGGCCTCATCGCTACACCAGAGCATATTAACGTCAAATTGATCATTGTCAATCATCTCGACGATAGTGTTCGCAAAAAAAAATTCCAAACGTTATTCCACTGATCGCTGACTCAATCGCTGATGAATTTGAATCTTGTACGGAAACAGCTGCAGATCAGTCACGACAATCTGCCTGACACTTTCCCGTTTGATTCTCACTTGTTGTGCAGCTTTTCTGATCGATGTTCGGGGACTTCTCTCAAAAACTTGGCGTGTTCTCTCAATCTTTTCAGGCGTTTTGACGCTCAGCGGTCGTCCCGCATTCCCAAACATGTCGTCGCAAACACTACCGGTTCTCTCGAACTTTTGAATCTAACAATTGATTGTCGACACACTCGGACCTGTTGTCTTAAGCTTAAACTCAGTCGCAAACTTTCTTTGAATCACAATTGGGCTGTTGTTGTTCGAATAATACGTTCGAACAATGAAAATGCGCTCAGAAACGCTATATCTCGACATTTTCACTGAAAAATAAACAACAAAAGCCAACTCAATGAGACTGAATCTAACTGCCAAGTTGGAACTTGATACGCCAGTTTTCGAGAAATTGACATTTCTTTTCAACGCGTTAATTACTAGTCACACTGTACATTTTTTATTTTATGATTTTATGCTGTAAAGTTTTTTTAATGTTTTAGATTACTTTCTTATACTGAATGTAGGCAAACAAGCTGAAAAAAAATTCTTCAGCTTAACCGAATGTACGCATGGTTGTTAGCAATAACTTTGCTTTCTTAAAATACTAGCGTACTTTTTTCAGTAATTAACCGTTAAAATTTCATTTACACTACAGGGTGTCCCAAAAAGCAGTTTAGAAACATTAAGGCCTAGAGAAAGGCATTTTTACAATATGCACATGGGGTATGATGGTACAGGGATCATGATCGAATAAACAGTGTTTTCCATAACAGAGCGTTTTCCATAAATCATGTCCAGAGAACCGTTACAATAGGTAGTATTCTTATAAGGAATCTATATATAACAAGAGAAATTACTTGAAAATAATAAACTACTCTGAAAGTTCTTATAATCAGATATTTTTTCATGCGTAGTTTTACCTAAATATTCATAAGTATCAAAATAAACAATGATTTAAAATTTTCCATTTTCCACACAATCCCTTTTTAATGTGAAAAGTAAACTCAGTACGGGAAATTGGCCCGAATATAAATTTTTATCAATTATTACGATTACGCATGGAGATATTTGACGTAATACATTTATTTCACTGTAAGAGGGGGTCATCTCTGCATTGAGCAGAGTAAACCGCATACAAGTATTGAAATCGGCGATAGAATTTTCATTTAAATATGCGCAGTGAAGTCTATAAGTAGGTTACAAAAGCCAATATAAAAGCAAACCGAGATATTTGTTCAAAAAATCATGTTTATTTGTCTACATAATCGCCGCCTACATTGATACACTTATCTCAACTCTTTATAAGTTTTCCAATATCCTCTGCATACAAGTCTTTGGCCTGCTGCCTCACCCATTTAAGCGGGGCATTCACTGCTGTTCCACTCTGCGATTTTTGGAACAAGGGAAGGAAAAATCTTTCGTCAGTGTCAGAAACCGATGAAAATTGGCATAGCGGATTGAAAGTGTCGAAATTCCCAATAGTTTGAAATCAATTTCAAATGGCCCGATGGCCTTTTAAGGACCTCGCTGCGAGGGTAGCGGGAAAACAAACGTTTTGTCTAGATAGTGACCCCGCGACGAGGCTAGAAAATCGAAAATCCGCCGTGTGGGGGAGGAAGAAGAGGGGGATCGAAGAGCGACAGTAGCGCACTTTGGAGACTCCGTGAATGACGTGCCTAATTTTTCGACTTGAATGTATGGAAGCAAAAACCGACGAGACATGCAATTCTGACTGTTAACAGGTACTTCTTTGTTAATATCATTTCCCGGAAGTCAAATCGCCCACAAGAAACACAGAAATATTCACTGCTCTTCTAGTGTACGCTCCTCGAGCACACTCGTCATTTTCAATTGCAGCTGCCCATGTTTACAACTGTTATTTCATGAACACCAACTAAACATCATGCAGTTGGATTGGGCTGTCACCTATTGACATATATGGAAACAATTTACTGATGATTCTCGAACTCTTATATTGATTTCTAACCTACTTACAGAGTTACCCACGTAATTGAAGCAGCAATTTGAAGAAGGGAACGACGAATCCCAAAACTGTTTTTAAGGGGAAATAAGATAAATCTTCCTGTTTTAAACTAAAGGGTGCAGCATCTAAAGGATGAACAGAAAGATCGCCTCGAAATCTTAAGGGTAGGTAAGGCATACAGAAACAAGTCATTTTCGCAACAGAATATGGGGTCAGATAGGCAAAGAGGTTTCGCTATAGGGGACTCTACATCAGTGAAGGTGAAGCAAACAGAACGAGTCATTTCCACAATATAATATGGGGTCGGAAACGCAAAGAGGTTTCGCTGCAGGGGACTCTAGGTCAGTGAAGGTAGGGCATACAGAAACAAGTCATTTTTCACAAAAGAATATGGTTTCAGAAACGCAAAGAGGTTTCGCTACACGGGACTCTAGGTCAGTGAATTAAGTAAATGAAAATGATACACAGATTGAATGGAATACTGATTCACAATAGCACAACCCTGGAGCATGAATATCAACATTCGAAGCATGTATCGATGCAAACAGCAAGTCCTTTGAACACTCTTTTTCAGTACTCCAAAGAATTGTTGATACTGCTTGCCATTATCGTATCTGTCATGCTGCGAACGACTTGTAATGCCGTAATTCATGCAACTGGGCTGTTGCGCTATTGTGAAATTGTATTCGATTAAACCTGTTGTGTACTCTCTTTATCTTGTGCACCCTTTTCTTTTACTTAATTCACTTTCCAAGAGCCCCCTGTAGCGCAGCCCCTTTTAGAGATTTCGACCCCACGTTCTATTGCAAAAATGACTTGTTTCTACAAGCCTGACTTATCCCTAAAGTTTGTAAAAGACCTTTCTGTGAACCTTTTATATGATATTGCACGTTGTGTGTGCATTCGACTTGTTACTTTTGTTTCCTTCTTCAAACTCTGATTCAATTTATTTCAAAACATTTAACGTTCTTAAGTCTTCAAAAATGGACGAATGAGAATAATGATAAATTTAAGAGCAGTAGAGTAAAAGAGATGTCACTTGATTCATTGCCTGGTCACTATCGCCTGTAAACAAAACCTGTGCTTTTATTTATCGGGGCTCTACAGATCTAGTTCGAAACTTTTATATGCCCCTTTGTATTCCGAATCATTGAGATTTTTACAAAACATTGCAAGCATAGTCATACAAAGAAATTTAATCGAAACAACTTTTAAGACCAACTTTTTATTAGTGTATTAAAAATTAGAATTTTTTTCTTCAATCATTTTCTACTCTTTGGTCTTTAATTTATAATTCATTATTATGAATAGTATGGAATCAAAATTTAGCCAAAATCAAAGATTAACTAATAATAAAGTTCTAAAAATATTAACCCGCGAGGAGGCATTGTGGGGGCTGTTTCGCTGATGATGTTTTGTGCGTACCGTCATGTGGCAACCATACGTTCCGGAGCTGAAAGCAAACAAATGTGCATTTTAAGCGTTCTGTTTTCAGCATTTACGGCTATAAGGTCTCTTTTCGTACTAAATCGATGATGCTCTACAACTTTGTAATTTACTTTTTTTCTTCTATCTCGTACTGTTTTAGAGATAATAATGCTAACTCCACTGTTTCCCACCAGGTGGCTCTGTAAGTGGTTTCATCCAGTAGCGCATAGTCACTTTACCATGCCTAGAAACCAGGGGGTGTCCGACACACCACGCCAAGTAAAATATGAAAAATACTGACTTTCCTTTAGTTGTTGAAATAAGTCAAATTCTTGCTATCTGTTTTTAAGGTCACATTCAACAGACGGAACGTGTTTCAAGAAAAATTCTTTTATTTTTTAAATTTTAATTCACCATAAGGGATGTGAAACACCCCCTTGCGCGTCCTGACGTCAGATTTCTTCGTTCAATTGAGTGATCGTATTAGGAATAGGAGAATAATGATGTCTCGCTATTTAAGTTTTAATGAGGAAACAAGTGGATTCAAGAACATTCTTTGATTTGATGAGATTTTTTCGGGTACCAGACTTTTAAACTGGATAATATAGTGTAAGTGAAAATGTCAAGAGATTGATGCAAAAGTTATATTATTTTTGACGTGATGTAACTATAATCGGCTGGTGCATGTTTTATCCGCTTTCACAAAGACTATTGGAGGAAAAGCTTAAAATTTTAGAAACTATTCTGCCCTAAATTTTATTACGCCTTAAATTTATTGGATCTAAAGATATAAACACTGGGGATTCTTATTTCGATTTCTAAAAAAATGGTCTGCTGTGTGCATAATAAAATTAGAAGCAGTATTTTTCCTTCCACCTTGTATAAAGATTATTATATTGATGATTCTTTATTATAAAAAATGTTGGAAACATGTATATAAGAAATATTCTTTTCTTATGTGTTTGCAATGCTCGGAATAATGCAATGTACTTTTTACTAAATTTTTCGTCTAAAAATTTGCTCTTGTGTAACTAGAACTATTTTTATTAACCATTTGGAACAGAAATAGCATAAAAATGTTGCTACTTTTGCTTAAATAACGAAATAACGAATTCGGGTGTCGCACACCCCCTTGCGCGGCTTCGCGTTACACTTCGTAGCTCGCGTCTTTCCGGTTAAAATAGTGTTTTGTCATAGAGAACACACAACTGTGGAAAGTGTCACGGGGAAATGGAAATTTCAACTTCTCCCACCCATCATTACCATCCCCTTTGAACTGGATGGCCCACGTTTGAACCCAGCCGAGATTTCCACCTTCTCTTCAACTTATCACTCGCCATTGAAGAAGGTAGTTTTCTTATAAGGAATCTACCTAATTCCAAGTATTTTCAAAGTGAATACTGTCTGTCTGCCACGAGAACTCTGCTCCCCAAGTTGTCTCGTTGACGACGGTCGCTATAGAAGCAGGTTATCGTAGGAAGAGTCCATTTCGTGTAGGTAAAAGTTTACGAAAAGTTACGGTTTTCTTTTTACCGCCGCACACTGCCACCAAGAATAAAATAAATTCCTGACTTCCGTTAGATTTCTTCCATTCGAAATGGATCTTCCCTAACATAACCAGTTGCTATAGCGACCGCCATCGACAAGACAACTTGACAAGCAGAGTGCTCTTGGCGTACAGGACAGTACCTAACTAGTCTATTTTTGGGCTCAAGAAAAAATAGTTAGGAATGTTGTCTTAATGCAAAAAACTAAACTCTTAAAAAAATACACTTAGAAAATCTTAAGTATATCGCAATTATTAACATACCATTACTTCTCATCCAATTAGGCAATTTCACTAAATCATTTAAGATGTCTAGATTGCAACTACAAGTTTTTAACTACAATCTCTCCTTTTTTGACACATTAAAAAACACATAAAAAAAGAAAAAGAAAGGAGCAACTCACACATCTCTCTCCTTTATTCTCTTTTACAAGCCACCCAGACTCGTTAAGGAGATGACACCGATATTTTTTTGTTGAATCTTCTCTCGATGAAGTTGAAATTGAAGAACCGCAAACATTTTCACGTCTTAATAAATTTCCATCTTCCAACCCTCTTTATCTAATTTCGTCGAACATAAACATAATACTATGAAGAACTCGAACGTTCCGAGGAATACTTCAAATAAATCAAATTATACTTCTTTATGCTTGAATAAGTCATGATTTAAAGTAGGAGGAGATGTTTCTCCATTTTGTATGGTAACAAATAAAAAGCGCCAGCTTTAGATGATCTAAATTGATTTTCATCTCAGTCATAAGTGTAAATGCATATGATGACCAAAGCCGATTGCATCACATGCTTTTAAGTTGGAAGAGATTCTTCTTCATTTTGTATGGTAACAAAGTAAAATGTGCCATCTTTAGATGATCTAAATTGCTTTTCATCAGATTCATAAGTATAAATGTATATGGTGACTAGAGCCGATTGCATTACATTTCACAGAAAATAAGTCAGTCAGAAGCTAAGGCAATAAAAATAGTGTTAATATAAAGAAGTAATAAATTGAGTTTAAATGCACGTTTTTCCAATAAGTTTATTGGCCAAGTGATATTTTGTACTCTATTGGTATTTTGACTTTAGGAATAGTTCAAATAAATCAAATTATACTTCTTTATGCTTGAATAAGTCATGCTTTTAAGTAGGAGGAGATGTCTCTTCATTTTGTATGGTAACAAAGTAAAATGAGCCAGCCTTAGATGATCTAAATTGATTTTCATCAGAGTCATAGGTATAAATGCTTAGGATGACTAGAGCCGATTGTATTACATTTCACAGAAAAAAGCCAGTGAGAAGCTGAGACAATAAAAGTGGGAAAAGAGAATTTGGCGACCCTTCTAAGAGGGCGCCATTTTTTTTTTTTTTTGTCTTTACCGAATTGTAACGGCAATACTTCTAGACCATCTATTTATGACCATATGACATCATTTTTAAGCAGGTTGAAACGAATTTTGGAATGAATATTTTTTTTAAATTATGGCATAACAGCTTTTGTTGCTAAAAATCTCAAAACCGCGTATCTCTCAAAGATACAAATCAAGAATCAAGACAAAAGTGGTGTTAATGTAAGGAAATAATTTGAGCTTAAATGCTCGACTTCCCGATAAGTGTATTGGCTAAGTGATGTTTTATACCCTATTGCTATTTTGACTTTCTCCTATAGGAGGTATAGAATGTATTGTAATCTTCCAAAATTGAATCTCGCGATTTTAATGAATCTCTACGGTTTAGACCTCCATGAATTCGATAAAACCATTTTTAGAATTCCCTCTATCTGTGAACACGATAACTCGAAAATGGAATAAGCTAGTCCAATGAAACTGATGCGTGATATTGATAGCAAAATTGTAGATATCTTAAATTTTGGAGGAAATCCTCAAACTTAAGTCTGTCTGTCTGACTGCTCGTGTGCGTGTGAACGCGATGACTCATTGATAAAAAACTAGATGTATGAAATTTGGCATACTGTTTTTTCCCTGTAATAATATATTTGTATACAGGGCCGGTTCTAGAGTATTTGACACCCTGTACGAAATTATTGAGGTGTAACCCTTGTACTATATATCGTACATTGGTACATAATTGTACAATCTTTGTACACCCTTGTACAAAGATTTAACTATAATTACTAACTATAGTTATTAACTATGATTAAGATTTAATTGTAGTAAATGATTTAGTTATAGTAAAGATATTAAATCAAATTAAAGAAAATTAAAACTGCGATAGATGTTAAAATACAATAAGATAAACAATAAGCGAATGAAAAAGAACGAGGAAGAAAAAGAATCCGATGGATGATTTCTTCAGAAGCCACCATCCATCCAGATTCAAAATTAGAATAGGTTTTCTGTCGAGGAAAAGCGACTTTAAGGTCAAATAATTTTCTTCTGTGGCCTGAACCTATTTCGGAAACAAAATAGGAAAAAAAACATTTATTCCGAAAAAATTCAAAACAATCTTTTTAACATAGTCTGAGAAAAAGGCTTAAAAATCTTACCTCTCGTTGTTATGGAATGAACCGACGCTAACCAAAGTAAGCTTAGTTTCTAGGTGTGCGCACTATAGTAAGATGTGCGCATATAGCACATGTGTGCGCATATAGTACATGTGTGCGAACTTTTAGTAAAATATTTATTATATACTAAGGATTTACTTTCCTTTCTATCTTTCCTATTCCAGTCGGCAGCCATACAACGTGCGCGAATTTTCAAATTTATGATTAGGGCCCCTACACGCTCGGCGCCCTGTGCCGTTGCACAGGCTGCACACCCCTGGAGCAGGCCCTGTGTGTGTAAGATTTTGACCATATCAGCCGAAGGATTGATTGTCTGTGGTGTATCTATTCGTGTGCGTGATAACTCAAAACCGCAGCTACTTGAAGGATGACTTTCAGTACGTGATGTTTGCACCAAAATTGCAGGTTTATATAAAATTTTGCATCAAATCCGTCAAATGGCATACTGTACCCCCATAATGTGCATGGGATAGCTAAAAAATGGAAAGAGCTTTATAAGTGAAATTTCGCATAGGGTCTTGACATCAAAATAGAATCTGTGTTCTTATTACTGTCCTACCACCACGAGAAAAACCCTGAACAGGGTTGCCTCAAGTAGACGAGTCGAAAAAAGGAGAGAAACTGGTATAAAATTAACCGCAACATTGTGGTGTTGTGGTGAAGTAGGTTTTGACCTTTAGAGTTAAACAAAAAGATTTATCAGAACACCACTCGAATTAAAACCTTTTAAAGTTAATGGCCAAAAGAATCATAATTTATGCGTTGTGTATTGAAATATGCAATAACCTCCAGGTTTATCATTTAAATCAATGAATAAATTCAGATCTAGCAAAATTCCCTTGAAGTCAGTGTGCTTTGAGATATAATTAATGACAGACACATAAATAGAAATAAAATAACAAATTTATTTAAAATCTAGAATTGTATTGGAGTATATATCTTGGCTAATATATAACACTACTAAATGCAAAACATAGTCAATACATTTTTGTATGGAGAGGCCCCTTCCACTTGTAAGCATTTACTTATTAAAAAAAACATAACACTTCAATAATAGGACATATGTTGTGATACACTATAGTACACGTTGCTTTTAGTTATTCTTTAAATTTACCATTTAATTTGTTAGCTATCCTTGCACATTTAGTAAAATTTAAATCATGTATTATTACTCAGCTTAAATCAATTCTTTTAGATTTTTACACAATTACATTAAAATTCTTGACTCACCATACACTACATTTACATGAGAATTTACTCTGGCACAGATAAATAAGTTTTCAAAACAATCTCGTTAATAACATAACAATTTATGGGATCCACCTCTGGTTTAAACTTTTAAATTTCAAAAATTTTAAAACACACTTAACTGACAGGTGTGGCTGGTTGTTGCTGGCATGGCGACACTCCATGGGGAAACAAACTGGCCTTGGTCGGTCATCATTTAGGGTCTGGCTGGATTTTCACTGTTCAGTGGAGATTCGGCACAGCAAACTGTCGCTCCCAGCTTGGATTTTTTTGAAGGCAAAACTGTTTTCGATGATGCACTCTAGAACCAACGGTCGGAAAATTCAAGCGAGTCAGCTACTTGACATCGGGCAGGTGTTTGTGAGTCGTGGCATACTATCGAACTTAAGCCATCTACCATCTACCTTTTACTGCTCACAAAAGTCAGTTCTTTTAGTGTCTCTCATACATTTGCCTCTTATCACACCGCGAGTCAAGTTAGAATCTCTCGAATTCCTTTTCTTTTGCTCGGCATGATCATTTCTTTTTTTCCTCTTTCTCATCCAGAATCTCTCTCTCAAAAAAAATCTCGCCATTTTGAATTACCCGGGGAGGATCGCCAAGCAACGCCAAACCGCCAAATTTTTAAAACGAGCAAAGGCAAGGTTAGAATTAAAACTTTTCTTGCCAAGGAAAGCCAACATCGCCAACTCGAACCTCAGTGGATAGAGCAAGCAGAAGCTGCTCACATCTTACCCAATCAGAACGAGGCAGCCTTATCGCTGACCAAAGAGCGAGTTTCAACTTTAATTGGGAAAAAGGGGGATTTTAAGAAATTTAGTGTTCCCAGTTGTCAAAGCGGACAGGAAGAGAGGCGTGCCAAATCCATCTGGTCAACATCTTGCTGGATCCGTTTCCTCTGGTCAAAGTGAGCGAAAGTCCACCAGAGTTCTGAACTCTAATAAACATGTCAAGGGGCGAAGGGGGAAAATACCAACTTCCTCTCCGAAATGACAACCGGCAAAGAAAACTGTGGATCGTTTATCCGACAAAGGCGCGTAGGATTGTATTCCCACCGAGTTTGTCGGTTCGAAAATTGGCTTACACGTGCATTGAAGGCGGGGGGGGGGGAAAGGATGCAGCTGTGACGAAATTTCTGCTGTTACTTGCAGTGTTTTGTAGAACAACAAGAAACGAAGGAATGGAGGCTTTTAAATTTAACTCAGAAAATTACACAGACAATTATACGTATTTTAGAATTAATAAAGAATGTGCATTAAGCATTTTAAATCAAACAAAGTGAATTATTACCTTTAAAAGGAAACTAAACATGGTTTAAATATGTTGAATTCACAATAGAAAAATTGCTAGAATAAAAGAGAATGGAAATATCAGAATTTGAATCTGTCAAGAGGAATTTTACCTTTATAGAAATATATATATAAAAAAACATTGTTATTTCAACAT
>BGPR01005222.1:7101-19589 GCA_013235015.1 Araneus ventricosus | reverse complement strand
TTTTTAAGAACACAAAGAAAATGGAAATGCTTCCGATTTTTTAAAATCGCTCTCATTGTCGATTCTGGGATATTAAAATGCTCCGATAAAACTTTTTTCGAGGTGCAAGGATTTTCTTCTAATTTCTTAATAACATCCATTTTAAACGAAAGCGGCAATTCCGTTCTTTTCGCAATTTTAAAATGTAACCATCTAACGATAACCAAAACTCCAAAGATGGTTCTTTCGTTAGCGATCAATGCCACGTGGTACATAAAATACTAACCTTTCTAATTGGTTGCTGTATAAATGCGACTTACTGACGTCAATCACAAGAACCCCCTCGTACACCCCTGTGTATAAGTTAGAGGAATGTGTTCCTGGAATCTGAAGAATAGAGGAAGGACGAAGAATGCATTCCTAGAAGCAGAACAAAAAATATTTTGTTCTGCTGCAAAAAAAAGAACTAAGAAAATTTTTGATACGCGCATAAGTGAGAGGTGCTTTTTCAGTGCGGCGCATAAATGAATAAGAGTTATCATTGTTTTCCTATATCCCTGGCCGGGACCGCGAGAAAAACGCTCATAAAAGAGGGCGAGTATAAGTGAGAGGTCACTGTAATTCGTTTTGTCATTTAAAACCTTCTTCCAATTAGAAGTATATGTCTATCTATAACGGTTTAGAAATCCGCTTTTAGGCTACGATTACAGTAGACCTTCGATAAGTGATTTATTAGAGAACAACTTAGAGTCTTGGGACTTATATTGCACTGAAAAGAAGATAAACAGAAAATGAAGTATTAAAGCGTGATTGATAGGATTTTTGTTATCTCTGGTTTAGAGATTTAGCTTTTCAACTGAAGAGTTTCGACTGTCTGCAGAATTTCTAGATTGCTTCCTTCAGTATTTTGAAAATCGGTTTGTGGAAGAGTTTCCAGATCAGAATAAATTTTATTAGTTATATTGGCAAAAACATTTGTGTATTTCTATATGGAATTTATATAAAATGACATTGAAATATTGACACAACAAGATAGAATATGATGGAGGTACAAATAGTAGTGTTCTTTTCATTAAGAAATTATATTATGGATATAGTTTATTGTTTTTTGCATAAATTTTCTGCGACTTTTTTTCCTGCAGATGCTTTTGTGCACATTTTGTTTCTCGGCCTGTAGGATGGTGTTGCATGCGTACTACTTTTGAATAACTTTTTATAAATTTTTATATTATGCTGCTTTTTATACACTTTATTTATTTATTTTCATTATATTTTTATCATTATTATTATATATCTTTATTATATATTTATCTTTAATTTTTTGCATATTATTTTTGTTTCTGTATTTTCTGTGTAATATTTCTGATGTTTATTACATATTATCGTATTACTACGTAATTTTAAAAATTTTGAGCACCTTTTATTTCTCTCCCGTAGCTGGTGGGATTCCATGCTTTTCATTAATATTCTCCCCCCCCCCCAATGTGGGTGTAGTATGTATAGTTCAGCACAGGATTCCGAGACTACCACTTTTGGACGATTTTACACCGGAAAGGGATGTCAGGCAATGAGTCATATGAGAGCATTTCTGGACTTCTTTGTTAGATCACGCTCAGTAAAGCGTAAACATCACCCTTCCATTCTTCACTTTCCTCCTATTTTGATGAAAATAACTCCGCAACATATATCATAACAAATCATATCCTCATAACAAACAACTTTTGTTTTGAAACATTTTTATAGCTATAATTTTTTAGAAGTTATGAGCTAAAATGCCATTTTATCATTTCCCCATAGCTCTGTTACGACAAAAGATAGAAAAAATTTCAATTAGGCGAATTATCACATTATCATAACGAACAACTGTCTAATATTTTTAATGTGAAAACTACTATTGTATGAAAATTATAATACACAAATTCCTTTTCTGATCTGAAACGTTTTTAATTAAAATGAGAATATCAATTGAAAGAGACGATTTTTAAAAAAGAGCCGTTTTCTCCATAAATTATTATTTGTTATATAGGTACTTCAAATTTTTTAAGAATTACTGAAGTAAAAGAAAGGTTTTAATGAATATTTTGAAACAATTAAATTAACTAATTAATTTTTCATTAATTTACAGAATTAAAAAATCAATTCAATAGTTGGTCCTGATATAAATTGCTAATCGTCTATTTTTAAAATTTTCGTTTAGCATTCGTCCAGAATTCTGTTAATGTATTCTGGTAACTATATATAACAACACTAAAGAATATTGTTGCGAATTCTGTATAAAATTAATTTTGAAAAAAATATTAAAATGAAAGATGCAAATTGTATGAAAAAGAAATTTTCGTCACTGAAATGCTAATTTTTTTAAATTTAATACGGTTAAAAATTGTTTCGTGAGATAATATTTTCCAAAGATATCTCGGAAAACGCCTTGCTTAATTTTTAATTAACTGAAATTTTAAGTAAATTTTGGGGGTTTGAAAAGTTGAAGTTGACATTCCTCTTGTCTTAAATAAAAAGTGTACAAAGTTTGGTTGAAATCGGTCCAATGGTTTAGGAGGGGATGTAGAACATACATACATAGCCACAATGACTTTTATTTAAATTAAGATAATTACAAGATTAAGATTGCTGGCTATGAGCCATAAAAAAGGTCTTAGTGAAGATTTCGTCACAATTAATTGAATATTTAATTTTAATTAAGTAAACAGTTAATTTTAATTAATCAAACAGTTGATTTTACAAGTTAATTTGACAGATTACTTTAATTTGATATTTGTCTAAAAATGGCAGCACCAAGATCTGTTTTATAAATTTAAGATAAAATAACCAAAAAAGATAGATATGTAAAAGTCCCCTTTATCCTTTTTGATATTCAAAAATATCTCATTAACTTTAAAATTGTTTTGGGTTTTTTTACCTGAGTATTTGCTTTTAACTGTCGATGGAGATATAAATTTACTGTTCAAAATGGCTGCATTCATATCCTATTCTTTAAACACACGTATTTAATTTGCAACTCACAACGTTTAATAATTTTTATTCTCTTATGTGTTAAGAATTTAGTGACTATTATCTCTGTAACCAGGGAGTGCTCTAAATGAGCCCATTCTAGTAGTGTTTAAAAGTTTCATATCATGTGATTACCATATGACAAAGTAATGTTCACACAATTATATTGTAACCTAGATTAAATAAATTAATTTTTAAATCTAGAGTCTTTCTTCATTCGTGACAAGAGTCAATTTCTTGTTACTGTTTTAGATAGGCTGGCTTAATGTTATCTAGGAGATATTTGCATTGCTGGGATGTTTATTTCTTTATGACTCCGACCTGTTGAATGATTATGTGTTGGTATAAAACAAAATTTGACCAATGTACTGACCAATAAATCTAGCAGAACCTTTTGAGTAGAATGATAAAACCTTGATATAGTAAAAAATTAAATGTCATCGAAACAGAATCACAGCGTAAATTTTACAATGTGTGAAAGCAATAAAGCCATTGCCTATGTCTGTATTCGATAAATATGTAATGTTTCATTACTTTTAACATTAACGTAAAGGAATCTACCTTTGCCTTCCAGCTTGCCGAAAGGGATTTTTTTGTTATGAAATACGTTTTTACATGCAGCGTCCAAAAGACGTTTAAATAATCTTAATCATCGGTTAAATCATCACCTGCATTATCATATGAAATAAAGAATCTTATTCTTCCTCCTTTAAAAGAGACGGTTTATTCCACTCTTTAAAAGATGTAATTTGATTTATTGCAAGTACTTCCGAATCCTTCTTGAAGTACTTGGAGTCTTAAAGAGTTTTATGTTTATGTTCAACAGATTTAGATAAAGACGGTTTGAAAATTGTAATTTATAAAGACGTGAAAGCTCGCGGCTTCTTCGATTTCGAGAATTGCTACTTCCTCGAGGGAGGAATGAACAAAAAATATCGTTCTCATTTTCTTAAATGAGCTTGGAATCTCATTGAAGAAAATATTATCGCAGTATAAGAAAGTTCTTCTCTCAAGTTTAGGGAAGAAAATGGTAATAAATTAGAGGTACTTAAAGCCGTGTCGAGAAAATCTGATTGTTCTATATGCGTTAGTGAAATCATTTCAAGTTGCATAATTGGATGATTTTACGCGGTGGTTAATTATTCTGTGGTTTTGACTAGAACAAATAGCGAGTTAAAAATTGAGTTTATATCGTGATCTTCAAATTTCTTAAAGAGTGGAATTTTGTGTATGTAAGGAAATACTTTTATTCTTTTTTATTACTTGAAGAAACAGAAAACAGTAAAAAATTATCATATTTTAATTTGGTGAAAAATATTATGACGTCATTATTTTCCCTTTTTTTCTAGAAATAAAAAATTCAAAATAATTTTCTATGTTTGGGAGAAGTTTATGTTTCTGAAATGGCAACGTTGTCGAGGAAAATGTTATTCCATAATTGTTTTTAAGTTTAGCTTTTTGCTTCTTATACAATGAAAACGGTTATTTGCGGTTGATAACTTGAAGATTATTTCGTTACAATATTATGAAGAGTATATTTAGAGTATAGAACAATAAAATAAATCCTTAGAGAATGTGCGTAAATAGTATTTTGAGGAGAATATGAAACAGCAACTTATACATTCCTGTTGTATGTTTTATACATTGTAACTAAACCAGAAATAATTTTTGGTTATTTGTAATAAGGCTAACAAGGAAAAAAAATGTGAAATTTTCTATAAGATGAAAAATCATGATATAATTCACCCATAAAAAGGATGTTAGGGTCGTTACCGGAAAATACTGGACATCATCCGTTTTCTTTCGAGTTCTAGGTCTAGCTTAGATTGAATCTGTTTTGTGATCCGACCTTCTTACATTGAGATGATCGAATCATAAGTTAAAATAAGGTTTCGAATCTTCGAGTAAGAAATCAGCAAAATTAGAAAAAAAAAACACTGCGCTATACTTTAGGATATTTTGTCTTCATGAATAGGTAACAAATTATCGACAAATTCATTACTTTGAATACCGTCCACTACTATTTTTTCTTGAATTAATGGGTGTTTCTCTTCTATTCCATACAACTCATGAAGCTAGGGTCTAAAAGGAAAAATCCCGTCTCTTGTTATTTTCATATTTTTTAACACGCATCTGACAACACAAATGGGAAGAAGTAATCTCACAAAATAAAAGCAATACGGCAATTCTGCCCTGAAAAGAATGAAAAATAGAATATTAATGTCTAGAAAAGTTTAATATAAAGATTCGTTACTTAACACAAAGCTTTATCCACACGTAAAATTCAAAATTATTGAAGATGACCGTATTCTTCGTTTGAATGCCATTAAAGAATCATTCACAATGTCCCTGTTCTTCATAAAGATCTCTCATTATGAGTAATTTGTAAGGTGTTAAAGCCGCCATATCAATACTTTGAACAATTATTGACATAAATTCAAATTTAAAACTATCAATTGAAAACAGGACTGGTTCAAACAGATTTCAGTCGTAAAAATTTTCTCCTTGCATTGATGTGGAATACAAGCATAATTTAGGTTTAGCTGAAGACATGAATTTCATCCCCAAAACAACAAGATGTTTAGGGATTGGTAAAAATAAATCTACAGATTCCTTTTCGCTCCCATTCCGCAACGGCTATTGCTGATCTTGCTGAAAAAGATCAACAGTCGTGAAGAGACGTCCAGCAGACTAACAGCCGACGTATAGAGTAATCGCACGAATGTATGATTTCATTAAGCTACTCAACATGTTCGACCAGTGGCGGACTGGAATCTCAAAATAGTGGTTGCCAGCAGAAATAGGGGCCCACTCACATCTGAAATGCTATCATAGACAGAGTGCCCACTGAAGTCCCTTCCCACTCATTTAACTACCAAATGGCTGCAGCTATCTTCATAAGAGTGGTGTCTACGTATGGTAAAGCGACTATGCACTACGGATGAAATCCTCTTAGCGCCACCTGGTGGGCCTGTGGAGTTAGCGTTGTTATCTCTAAAACGGTACGAGATAGAGGGAAAAGGTGAATAACAAAGTAGTAGAGCAACATCGATTTAGTACAAAAAGGCATCCTGTGGGCGTAAATGCATACAATAGAATGCTTAAAATATGTATTTGTTTATTCGCGATTTCCTACACTGACACGTGACAAAAGATTCTTTAAAAAAAGCAACTAGTTATCACAAGATACCTTTATTTTCGATGGTCAAACTTCTCTCCGTCAGCTACAATGCAGATTGTCCGAAAGATCGTCTTTTCTCCTTTCGTTCACAAATTTCATGACGTCACAGTTTCTGAAGCAGTAAACAAACAAATGTGCATTTTAAGCATTCTGTTTTTAGCATTCATGACCGTAATGTATCCTTTTGCACTAAATGGATGAAGCTCTACATCTTTGTAATTTACTTTTCTCCTCTATTACGTACCGTTTTAGAGATAATAACGCTAACTCCACCGTTTTCCACCAGGTGGCGCTGTAAGTGGTTTCATCTGGTAGCGCATAGTCACTTTACCATGCCTAGACACCACTCTTATGAAGATAGCTGCAGCCATTCGATAGTTAAAAGGGTGGTAAGGGACTTTAGTGGGCACACTGTATATAATTTCAATTATTTTTTAAACTCACTTTCACCCACTCCCCCAAAGGGTTTAAAGTGCTTTAAATGTCAACGAGGAAAAAATTTGGCTGTTCAGTTTTATTTATAATTTTTTTTGTAAATACTATAAATTAAAATAAATTAATTTATATAATCTATTCTTAATCTACAAACCTATTATATATATATATAAACTGTCACAGTATACACGTACTATGCATATTATTGGAAGTAAGAAATACCAAATACAAATTTAGGATTGAATTATTTTTTTTTATTTGTGTATAGCAAACTTTATTACTTTGCTTTAACTTTGGAATTATATTGTTATTTTAAGAATTTTTTTGAACCAAATAGAAAATAAAGTGCAAACTATCGACCAAATTCAATATTTGCAAAGAATTCATCTCACTCTCAAAGATTGACAACTCAAAAGTACAAAAGTGTATTACATGCTGTTCACTACATTAAGGACAAATCAACTAAATTAAGGACAAATTTGAGCTCGCTACATGACTCTGCAATTATTTCAATAAAGACATCTGCATGGAAAGCATATAACAATTACTTTTCATTAGATAACAACGCAACATAGGCTTTCACTTTTGTAGACAATGAATTTCTTGAACTGGCGTTTATGATCTTAAGTGTGAAATTCTCTAATATCATTACATAATTCATCACTAATATCATTGCAAATGCACTGTGATATCTCAAAAACGGAATTAACCTATTAATAACTAATAAATATTTATTATTAGCTTGGGGCATATAAACTCTCACTCGCATAGCTTTTGAAGAATGTATTCAAAATTCACTGCATTTTATACAAACGCGTTGTTTAAGATTCCTTTGGTAATGGAGTAAGAAGCAGGAATCTATAATATTCGGTGTAATCTTATCAAAACGGTTTGCAAGCTAATTCCCTACTTTTTCAGCTTGTGTTTTGAGCCAGATGATACTGACAAGTCTTTGTTTCTTCAGGGCCTCTGAGATTGCGGCCCGGTTCTACACAGAAGAAGTTGCATGATTGCAACATAAAATTACTTGTTACTTTATTTATTTGCGTATGAAAAAGCACAGGAAGAGTTTTCTAGCAACAGAGAAAGAGTTCTTCCCTTTCTATTTTTCTCTCTCTTTCACACACACTTACTTACTGGGGGCCCAAAATATCTTATATGTAAGAGTTGAATATCTAAAAATACAAAAAATAAGGATTGAATAGCTAAAAAGACAAAAAATAAGGATTGAATATCTAAAAAAAATAATAGAAGAAATTTAATTGGTGTGCGCAAGTGCAGCAGCATCCAGGAAAAAATTGCGAAGTACAAAATAAATAGAAATACTAATAAAGGGAATTTTTAATTTTGGAAGAGTTAAAAATAACAAAAATAATAGCAGAATACGATAAGAAGTAAGAATTCGGTGGATAACTTCATCAGAGGTCATTCATCCAAGCAGATTCAAAATTAGAATAGGTTTTCTGTAGAGGAAAAAGACTTTAAGGTCTGAATTTAACATTAATTTCCTCTAAGGCCTGAACCCATTCCGGAATATATTGGAAAGAGAAACAATTATCCACAAAGAAGAAATTAAAAACAGTTACATGCAAGAGGGCCCACTCGCCATCGGGCAAGCTGGCAACCTGGCCATTCTGCCACTGTGCTCGGCAGTCGTCGATAGACGCCCAGAAGATTGATATCCGACATGTGTCAGATCGTATGAATGCACGATTGCGTGAATTCATTAAACAACATGTTGCCTACAAGGGCTTCTAAGAAGTACAGAGTATTCATAAATTATTGTCGAGGTTTTTTTACCTCATAACTTTTGATTAAAAAAATTGCAATAAATATTGTTACATATTTATAAAGTACAACTCAAGAAGCTGTTTTTATAACGCAAACTAAGTTAAGTAATTTTCACATGGTAGCATTTCGCGGCAAGTGATCCATCGACACTTGATTGAAAATTGAGTTCAGTCTCGATATCTTACGTGAAATGAAAGGCTGCCACAACTTTTGTACTAAAGGTATTTTTTTATAGCTACATCCTCTCTTAGAATATTTTTTGATCTTATTTCGCGCAAGATACTTAAATGTCTTAACTGCTCTTGTATAAAGATTGCATGTATTTTACTAAACTTAACCGAGATACATCGAGTCGGAACTCAATTTCTAACCAAGTGTTTATTTGTTTCATACCGCGAAAGGATGCCATGTGAAAATTACTTAACTTCGTTTGTATTATTTAAAAAAATTATGAATTGTATTTTGTGAATATTTATCATCGTGTTCTTTAACCAAAATTGATGAAGCAAAGAAATTCCGACAATAATTTATGGACAGCCTGTAGTTTCTCCACCCACACTCTTAAAATTAAACACTTTTACGATTCATTGCGATGAATATGTTACGTTGCATTTTAACCCTTTCATGTTCACTACATGTTTCGCTTTGAAAATTACTAAATTTATTTCAAAAATGAGTATTAGGCATGTAGCTGATCATAAATATGTAAAGGAAAAAAATTTAACATATTATATTTTCAAGAAATTTGTGGTTTCACAGTGAAGGCAATGAACGGGCTATTTTTCCTCCGAATAAGTTATCATCGAAATGCAATTTAAATTATGTATTTTATACATAAGTATACGAGAGTATTCAGGATATTTAACCTTCATAAAATTCAATATTACTCTCAAAAATTCAATTTTAAAAAATGTCAATTTGTAGAAGAACAATCATCATTTTGTTTCTCTTAGAAATCCAAAGCAATTTAGCTCTCGCAATGCCGATATCAATGCGAATACTAACGGTATTGAACTGGAATTTTTATATAAGTTTCCCTATATATCTGGCTCTTAGGTTATGAAAGAAAAATTGCAGTACGTTTCGCCGATGCGCAGTAAAAAAATGCTCAGTGTGTGGTTTGACTGTGAAACCAATGAACACGAAAGGGTTAACTGACTTCATGAAATTCCTGCCTGGTGCCATGAATATTTCCCCATCGGTTTAAATATTAAATATGTGTTTCGGAAACGAGGTTTCAGTTAGTCATAATTATAAATAATACTAATGTTATAAGGAATTTATAAAAATCACTTTAGGCTGTTCCTAAAGAATTAAGTATCTTTTCACCCTTTCTTATCTATCTCTGAAATCCATCTCCGTTCCTAGATAAAGGGACTGAAATAAAGAAACCATTCTAGCATCACCCGTTTGTAATGAGAAACATCATAAGGATTCATGCATTATTTTCTGGAAAAGAGATTTCATTAAATACTTGGAAGACGGCGGCTTTGGTATTCGGAGAATCTAATAAACTCTCTCGTAGCGCAGACCATTCTCCAAGAACTTATAAAGACGGATTAGTACAATAAAGACGTCTAACGAAGTGATTAGATCGAGAATTGGGCATTTTGAAAAATCTTGATCGCTGTGTTAATAGGTTTTAGCTTTGAAGCATTGGAGATTAGTGAGGGAAGAAGCATTTCAGGGAGTGGTCTAGTAGGTATACGCAGTTTCAGAAACTATACTGGCACAGCGATAGGATTAAATGAAAATAAATTTAATTTGCAAGGCGGCACGTGTATGATAAAGACCATTGCAAAGTTCTGTAAAATATCATTTATATTTTCAACTCCTTGGTAATTGGAAGCCAATAATACAATTTTGAATATTTTTTGATTGATTGGTCAGTTTTCCTTACAGGCAGTACAGATGTTGCATCTGTAAATATTTTTATCTCTGAGTCTCGACTAGTACATAACCTGCACCATTCAATCATTCAAATGTCCCACTTTTGCTTCACTTATCTAGAGAATAGCCTTCCATCTTTTAGGTAAAATTACTCTACTAAAATAATTAATCTAAGGACTTGCTAAACCAATTCAAAATTCATTTCTCAAACTGCGTATACCTAAGGTGCAATCCTTATATTATTCAATCTCTTATCATCCTTTAGATAGAATCACTTTATCCCATTTTTCTATTGCTTTATGCAGTTGCGGCTCGTCAGCTCAGAAACAAGCAGTGCTGCAAAAGTTGTATAGACTTAAGTTGTAGTTAATTTTGTGATGATTATTTTGTTATATAATGATGATATACTAAACATAGATAGTTTTTGAGTTAAGTGATAAGCAAAAAAATGTGGAAATTTTTTTATTTAATATAACTAAAATTCCAACAAAAATTATTAGCGACAAACCTCAGATTCGTTATCAGTGCCCGAAAAAACATAAAGAAGTAAAAAATTACAACTCCTAAAGAATTGGAATTTTAAAAAACTACTTAACAACTGAGAAAAAGCGAAAAAAAGCCAAATGAGGTAGTCGAGCTAATCGTGAGCTGGGAAAAATGCACTTCAAATTATTGCAATTTTAAGCAGAGAAAGGTTTGCTTTTCTCCCGCTTCGCGTTGATCATTGCGTTAATTTCGGATTCAGAGAAGGGGCAAAACATTTTACAGCTCTGGTTAGTCTCTCTCTTAATTCTTGATTGATTTTCCGTCTTCCTTTTACATTTTTTTATTACTCTTGCCATTTTCGTTGATCACTGAATTCTCAAAGTGGAAAAATAAGCCAATTAGAATAAAAACAAAAATACAATCTTTTAAAATAATTTCAGGGGGGACTGCAGGTCTGAAGCTCTTATGGACGAGCCGCCACTGGCATCATGGTAACTAAACTAATACACAACTCATATACATCTAAAGTACAGTACTAGATGCAGCATAAAAAGATAAGAATTAATTGTTGTTCGCGAAATGCAGATGCAGGTGAATGGGTGTTGCTTGGAAGCTTAGAAGCTGTTCGATGAATTTCGTAGTTTTTTTAAAGTTGGCACTGGTTCTCGTATTCTGCTGTTTATCATGTAAGCGTTTGTGGCATCATCACCAGCTGTGAGGTAAACTGAAATTGCATGCATATCTAACCCGCCCACTTTGGTGATGTCATCTGTTAACCAATGGCAAGCAAGCTGCTGAAGTATTTAAGGGGGATGTTCTCACCTGTTCACTCTCTCAATTTTTTTATCATTTCACCCCGCGCGTGGTCATATGGTGTAGAAGTTTAATTTATGATTTTAACTTAATTATTTCTATATTAAATATGTGGTTGTTATGACTCGTGTTTTTAATCCGTGGTGTGTCTTCACTGTGTCACCATCGCATAAACCCTTCTGAACTAATAGAGTATGTAGTCAATGATAGTGTGAAGTACGGTATACATAGTAGCTAGGACATTCTGCACGTCCATCACACTTCCTGCCAGCAATCCTGCCTTGCCCGAACTTATGCCTTTAGCTGCTACATCTGCAACCATCACCGCCTTATATGTTCTATCGATAACCCGGAGTTAAGGTTATGTTACAGGTTGATGATGAAAAGATGAAAAAAATGGTAATGCCAGTGGTTGTAACTAGAAATATACACGTGAGGTTGAATATCTTTTTTGTGATAAACGTCGTTGTTAGCTTAATAAAGCACATTGTCAAAGCATTTTCATTCCATCAATGGAGTGAATGTATGCTCATGTATAGTCTAAAACTGCAATTACTATTAGAAATAGAAAATTTCGGAAAAATCAGATGAAATTGTGAATAAACTCAAATGCAGAGGCGTTGCTTTTTTCCTTCTTCGCCATCTTACTCTAAAACATGCTGCTTATCGAAGCATAAGAAAACAAAATCCAGCACCAGAGTGAACCCACTGCCTTTCAGCAAGCCGAAATAAATATTCAAAAATACCACTCACTCCCCTGCCTGCCGAAACTAGAGAACCGAAAAATTTAATTAAGCCCCCTTCGACGAAAACCATAACGATGCAAATGTCCCTTCACTCGAGTAATAAGCAGACGATGAAGATCAATCGTTCGGTTTTCTTTAACGACTCTGCATCTTTTTGTTCT
>BGPR01005221.1:61305-97357 GCA_013235015.1 Araneus ventricosus | reverse complement strand
GTGTGTATATTTTAACCTTTCCTTGCTAAGCTTATATGAATGAATGGATTTCTTTTCTCTCCAACTTTACTATAAATTTTTTTTCTATTATCGATTTTTTTATACAGAAAGAAACTTGACTAGCAGTAACATTCAGTGATTGCATTGAAACATCTTCAATCCTGAGAGTGTAAAATTTAGCTTCTTAAAATACGCAAATTTGTTGGCTGCTAATAATAATTACATTATTCAAATGCTAAACTGTTTCAGGAATTTTAAGAAACGTCACAATCTTATGCCGCTGACCTCAGCAACAAATTATTGCTTAAAAATAAAGTTTGGGAACTTTTTGTATTCCTTTTTCTCTATTAAAAATGTGCATTCCCTAGATTTCAAAAGAAAAAATGGTCATAAAAAAAGCTTCTTTAAAAATGAAAGGTTAAATATTTTTGAAGAAATACATATGAGCAGCTTTCTGACGAAAGTCAACATATACGCTTTTTTCTAAAAAACGTTTTGTTACAATTTTCTCATCTGAGTACCCAACTGTACGAGGGTGCAGTATCATTCAATTTTGTCTCATAACTTATTTTTTCCCCTTTGTAAAATTACCCAAAGTTCTTAATTCTCTAGCAAAACTAAAAATATCCACTTCTAAAACCAACTTTGTAAAATGGATATATTCACTTTTGATTTTAAAAAAAATCTCATATATTTTTAATCTTTCTGTAACATCTTTATTTATTTATTTTTTGTGCGTCGGTGTGTTTAATGCTGGAAAAATATATCTAGGTCTCATTTTGGGGGACGTTCTTTCTCTTATGTAAAATGTCAGCATTTCTCTTCCAAAATCTTGATAATTATGCCCAGAAACATTGAAATATACCACATAAGGAAACAAATACACAAAATAATCTCTTTTTCAACCCTGGAAGCTTTTGCGAGCAGGACAGTTTAAGAATCCTGTAATTTCATGGTGTCTTCGGATTGCACCATTCGTGAGAAAAAATGGGTGGAAGTAGACTGACAGATTTATGATCGGGGGAATGCAGTTGTTTTTACATCACAAAACCCACTAACTTCTTATTGGGCGGGAAACTCGAATGGACATTATCCTGAATAGTAGTAAAGTTAAGGACAACATAAAGAAATCTCAATCCAGATAGCGGAGTGTAGCTGATAAAGTACAGTGCGACTTTTATACACCAAACCTGCTTTACTATAGGTGAATTAAATCATTATTATTATTGTGGAACTTGGTTAATTTTGGCGATTTTTTCTCTATTCTTAATATTTCTATACGCATAATGCCTAAATATAATCTGTAATTCGAATTTATTTTGCTTACTTAAATGTCAAGAATGAAAATTTTAAATTCTTTTATATTTCTAAATTGCTTTCATCCTTACTCTGTATGCTCATCGATCGTGACTAAATAACTTTTTAAGGTTCTTTATTCACTCTAGAATCCAATCAAAACAGCAATTAAATGTTTCTCACTTTTTGAATTATTTTAAATTTAAGCTTTAAGTTTATTAACATTATTTTTTAAAAAATCAATAAATATCATTACTTTGTTAATTAAAAGTTCACACTGTTTATTTATTCATTATGTATTCTTTATTAAAGGTGGTAAATCTTAAAAATAGATTTTTTTTTGCCTTTTTTAGTTAAAATTGCCGTTTTCTCATGCTGTATTCACTTTTACACAAAGATTTTCTAAATTAAATTCGAATTAGTCAAGTTGCACTGCTTTTCATTATTTTACATTGCTTTTTGTTGCATTAACTATTTGTTTATTTAACATGATTTGTTTTAATAGATTCTAAAAAAATTCAGCAAATTTATGCATATATATTACCAGCGGACGTTTGCGATTTTTCAAGTACTCGGATGAGGAATAAAAGAACCTTTTTCCGTTCGAATGCCGTGTATATAATAGTAATAAACGGAAATTCAAAATGAGTTGAATTTCGAAGCAGTGTTTTTTTTTAACATCGAGATTAGTGATATAAAGAATAATGATTTGGCCAAATACCTACTCTGTAAAAACATTTCACTTTTGATTCTAAATAAAATAATTCTCAAATTTTAAATGTAAGAAATTAAAGATTAATAAAATTGATTATTTTTATTGTTTGCATATTTAAAAAAAATTAACACCTTGATGTGTTTTTTTTCATAATATTTTAAATACCTGAATTACAATAATTATTTCAGTAATAAGAAATGACCAAAGGAGGGATCTTTCAGACTGTGATTTTTTTTATTGTCCACATCTATGAATAAATGTTAGTGGCATGATATGTTAAGCGCCCAAGGATTGATTATTATTCGTATTATTTAAATATTATATGTATGTATATTATTTATGTATCAGAATGTATTATTTATGATTAATTGAATTTAATGATGGTAAGAAATAAAATTCAGTTTAAAATAATTATAGTGATAATGAAATAATTTATATTAATAAAATTGTACTGCATTGTTGATATGTTCTTTTGATTATATTGGAGAAATCAGGCTAAATGTCGATTCCGAAAGTCTTAAGGTGAGGGTGCTTCTAAATAGAACTTTGCTCTGCGACTGTTCTTATACTAGGGTCATGCACTGGAATCTCTCTTGCGGCTTCGTTAATATCTATTATCCATTTTGTTCAAATATTTTTTATTAGTTCTATATTTTAAATAAATCCCAAATGGTTTTGAGTTTCAGATCTTTACGAATAACTTTAATTTCTAAGGACATTTGTGATATCTTTCTTGTAGTGCTCACAGTTTTTCTGATGGGTTGCACCCACACACATACATTGGGAAAGCACAGCTAATCAATGTTCGCAAAAGTGATTTATAGAGGACGAGTTTATTTTTCATCGATAGTTAGGACTTCCTACCGAGGAGGGAATAAAATCGTGCCTTTGCTAAATTTTGTCTTTATTTTTTCAATGTGACTTTTGAAGGCATGTCTTTTGCCTTTGTTTGAAACGTTAGATATTGCGTGTCCTCATCATTGAAAATGATATTATGCATCGCAGCAGGAACATGTATGTACACTATATGCCCAAAAGTATCCGGACACTTGCAGATTTTCACATTTTTTAGAATTTCTCCGGAATGGTTTAACTGACTGCCTTTAACTTCGGACATGTAAAGAATGGACAATAACTCCCATTTTACATTCAAGATTAGGTCCTGAGAGCAATTAGGGGACCGTCTACAAACTGATGAAGACAAAACCGTTTTTGGCCCACTTCGCTTCACAGAATACTGATAACAAGATGAAACTTTCAGAAATGGTAATGTTTAATGTGCATAATATTTACAGGAATTTTCGTAAATTCAGCACAAATATTTGGGAGGATATAAAGGTTTTCTTTAAAAATCTCAAATTTTCACACCTGTTTTTTTGCTTATAACATGCAGAGTTTTCTATTATATTATACGAAACTTACAGAAAAGATGGCAATATGTTAGAGAAGCATTTTATAAAAATTTGGAAAAGATTATTTGAATATTACAGGAATTATGAGCATTTTCAGTAAATAATGTTTTACTGCGCATGGGCGAAACATAGTTAATTTTTCTTTCACAACTTTGAAGCCAGTAATATAGGGCAACTTATATAAAAAATCAGTTCAATATCATTAGTATTCAGAAAGATATCGGCATTACAACGAGCAGAATTTTAGCTGCTGTCGAAGAGAAGCTAAAAGATGAGGGGTTGTACACAAATTGATATTTTTTAAACTTAGATCTTTAAATATTTATATTGAATTGTATAGTGGTTAGATTTTGCTGAATACCCATGAAGACTTATTGATTTACGTGCATAACTTAAATTCCAGCTAATTAGGTACCATAAATAACAAAAATTTTATTACTTTCATTATATTATTTACATGATTATTAACAAGTTACATATTACAGTTTTATGGCCAAACGATACTTTTAAATATATTTCTTTTATGGTGAAACGATTTTTTATCTAATTAATTTATTTTCTTAAATTATTTTAATAATTCTACATATATATATATTTTATTCGTTACGAATATTAGATGTGTTCATGGGTATTCAGCAAATTCTAACCACTTTACAGTTCAATATAAATATTTAAAGATATAAGTTTAAAAATATCAATTTGTGTGCAACCCCTCATCTTTCAGCTTCTCTTCGACAGGAGCTAAAATTCTGCTCGTTGTAATGCAGATATCTTTCTGAATACTAATGATATTGAACTGATTTTTTTATATAAGTTGCCCTATATATCTGGCTTCAAAGTTGTGAAAGAAAAATTACACTATGTTTCGCGCATGCGCAGTAAAACATTATTTACTGAAAATGCTCATAATTCCTGTAGTATTCAAATAACTTTTCCAAATTTTTATAAAATGCTTTTCTAACATATTGTCATCTTTTCTGTAAGTTTCGTATAATATAATAGAAAACTCTGCATGTTATAAGCAAAAAACAGGTGCGAAAATTTGAGATTTTTTTAAAAAACCTTTATATCTTCCCAAATATTTGTGCTGAATTTACGAAAATTCCTGAAAATATTATGCGCATTAAACATTACCATTTCTGAAAGTTTCATCTTGTTATCAGTATTCTGTGAAGCGAGGTGGGCCAAAAACGGTTTTGTCTTCATCAGCTTGTAGACGGTCCCCTAATTGCCCTCAGGACCAAATCTTCAATGTAAAATATGAGTTTATTGTCTATTCTTTACATATCCGAAGTTTAAAGGCAGGCAGTTAAACCATTCCGGAGAAATTCTAAAAAATGTGAAATTCTGCAAGTGTCCGGATACTTTTGGGCATATAGTGTATATTAGGCACTATAAAAATATTTGTCTTTTAAGTCTGCAAAGTTCATCATGAGAGTCGGCATTTTTTGGATCTCACACCCCCCCCAGATGTGAGACGCTCGCCACGTCCCTGACCGAATCGTATTCTTTTCAAAATAAAATGAAATCGTAATCGCATATTATTACTTTTAAAAATCCTCCAGAGCCCAAGATCCGTAAAGTGCCGTTTAGTTGAAACACGAGGGAAGTTTAGTTTAGTTAGATTAACTTTCCTTCTTAAAGTCACAGGAGAACTATTTAAAACCCCTTTTGGATCCTTTCCTTTCTGAAAAGGTGGTTTCCTTTCGAAAACACTTTTTGCAAGCTTTTTTCTTAAGCAAGCAGTAATCTCTTGATGATTGATGCGCTGAAAAAATACGCTTTAATTATCTAATAAAGGCAACAGATGACAGCACAAGCTCTCATTAACATTGTTTTAGCGAAGAAATATAAATCTGTTCGTGCCCCTGAAAGGCAGGGGTGTAGTGGAGTCGGAATGCACAGGAACGCCGTTCCGGCACTGCTTTTCTTTTCACGAGAAATAAATAAGAAAAATTGTGAAAATGTCCTTAAAACAGTGGGATGTTTGTCACCCAAGGTAGAGCGTTCCGGAACTGATTTTTAGAGCGTCCCGGCACTGTTTATTTTGCGAATACACCTGTGGCAACAGCGTATTCCTGCATACGCAGTCAACCTTCTTGTGCATGCGCAGTAGAAGAATTGAGTCCTATAAAGGCTCGGACATTATCTGTCGTCTCTCTCTTCTAGCATTGTTATCGGTTATGTTGTCAATATCTTAATTTAAATATCTTTTACCTTACCTTCACTTTTATCTTGTGACGTTATTAAAGTTGTTATCGTTACTACGAGTGAACTTCTTTAGTTTTATAATGTATCCTCACTCCTGCACGAGCCAGTTAGTACATGCATTCCTATATGCGGTGTTCGTAACTTACTAGTTACCTTGAATAAATAGATGCAGTAGCTAGTGACGATAACTATATTAATTTAAAAATTACCACCGCATCGAATTTCAAGGAGAAACCTATAAGCGTACCCTCCTAGGCACCACTGCTGAAAAGGTTAGGGAGGAATTTCATACGTGGTCGCATGCCAAAGACGACACCTGAGTTAGCACTCCCTTCTCCAAGTTCTTGCTCCACACCACTCTATACCAACGGAAGAGCCTTTGACACCCCAAGGGTTTTAGCTTTCTCTAGTCCCTAGTACACAACAGATATTCGGTGGAATCAGGTCTTGGACCCTCCAGCCCCAAAATCGGGGTTCTGCTACAATGACACCACGGGACTGAAAACAAAAGAGAGACCACAACCATACTAATGAAAAATTTAAAAAAATCCAATTTCTGCAATTAAAGTCTAAGTTCTTCGTATATAAATTATGATTCATTCTGATTTGAGACATAGAACCCTGCTTAGCAGCTGCTGTCTTCATTCAATAAAAATTCGCAGCACATAAACGTGTGACGGAGTTTCTCTAACAATACTCATGTGTCGTGCGGAAAAATGCAGAGCTAAAAGGGTATTTTCGCTCGTTAATGATTTTTGGACATGTGAGAAATCGAGATTGAATACTGATACTCCAGCTTCAGCTCTTGCCGTAAAATTCAATAGGAGGGATATTTCTGGTTCAGATATTTCCAACACATTGTTGGAAGCGATACCTGGGCAAAAAAATATTCATTCTGTGGAAAAGTACTCATTTAAATAATAATTAATAAGCATGTAAACGTAATTGCAATTTAAGGTATCCGACTGTGTTCGGAAACATTTTTTTGTAAAATAATTTATATATATATTTTAATGTTATTTTTCAACTGCATACGTTTTAAAATTATGAAAATGTTATAAAATTAGGCTTTCAAAATAATATTAAAAAAAAAAACTGAGAAATTTGAAGAAAAATGACTAAAATATTTGCCTTACGCTAACAGCCATGGACAAAATCATATTCTAAATACACATAAATCCTTGTAGGAGTACTTTTTTATGACAGTTATCTGTGTTATGCTCTAAAATATTTCATGTATTTCAAAATAGTTTTGAGATATAGCCGAACATAGTTACTAAACTGGTAATTTTTCATAAAAAATGCTTTTCGTTTCTATTTAAGCACTTAAAATAATACTTGATTTCAAAATTGACCTTAGTTTTGAGAGAACAACATCAAGCATATTACAGAAAACAATCTCGGAAAATTTCATATCAATACTTGAATAACGTTTTGAGAAATCATTGTTACGGTCGACAGTTTTCCTCAAAAATATCATTTCTCAGAAAACTCATTTAAAGTTGTCATGCAACATAAAATAATGCTTACAGTTCGGTAATAAAACAGCTGTAACTCCATTTGTAATTCACGTAGAGTAGAAAGTGAGACAGTTTTAGAAAGCTGATTAAACAGGCTGCAAAATTAAGTCTTAAAAAGTGTTTTGATAATTTCATCAAAAACGACGATTTTAAACCAGTCGGATACCTTAAAATGTTTTTATTATGCATTCATTATATTATAGTGTATTCTGTACTATTGCTATAATGAACGAAATTTTCTTTTATTTGCGATATTTTTTTTCCTTCAATTTACTTGTGAGAAAAAGTTGGTCACCTTAAGTTATAGTAGCTCTATGGTGATATAACACGAGTTGTCATTGCCGGATACTATTGCTTTTTTATAATTTCCAGTTTCAGGCTACTAAAATGAAATAAAAATTTAATTTTTCCGGCAAAAAGTGTGTGTGTGTGTGGGGGGGGGGGTAACCCCCCCCATACTGGCAAATCTGTTCTCGCATTCTTATTTTTTCTCCTTGCTGTAGATGTGGATAAGTGAGGAAAGCGTTTCTTTTTGTGTATAAAACCTAGAAATATTTCACCCAAGCAAGATCTTTGAACCCACAAAGGATTCTATATCACACCTTTTACCTAGATCTTTGGGTAAGATGGTGACAAGAAAGCAGTAAAAAAAATTTTAAAAAATCCAACGCTCTTGGGTTTCTGGGCTTTATCCCTCATGTTTGTACAGAACGCAAGAATGCCAAGGGTGCCACGCCTAAAATTCTGACGTAGATGACGCGTCTTCACTTCAGCTGGAAGGGGGTGTGCCGAGTAACTTTAGCCATAACTTTCCCCAAAAAACACCACACAGATCGATCTGGAATCTATGTCTCCTCCGTACCAACTTCACGCACCCGGCTTCACCGCAGAAAACTTCCCCGAAAAACACCCGACTTCACCGTATGTTTGGGAAAGGTATCACCGAAAATGCGGTGGAGGCGATTGGATGGCAAAAGTGGGAGAAAAAAATTTATAGACACCTAAACGTACTGGGGAATATAAGGGGTAGAACAAAATTTACAAATTTAGTAATAAGATTAAATAGCTTACCAGGACACTATTGTTTTTTCTATATACAGGGTGTCCACACTTATCGTGAGCAATAGCTAATTTCTAAACCGTTAGGGATAGACGTATAGTTCCAATTGAAAAAATGCTTTAAATGAAGGGAAGAATTGTAATATATGTGTTTTGAGTGAATAAATATGTTCCTGAAAACGTTACGAATTCTAACTTTTTATACGGTCCCCCGGTCCTATCAATCATATTTAGTAAAATTTTTTTCACACTCTGATATTTTAAACAAAAAAAGTCCCACAATTCTGCGACTAAAACTGACCGAGTTATGGAGCTTTGAATATCGCTGACTTAGATCACTTTACACCATTTCAATAGTGGTCTCGAAGACGATCCGCCAATCAATGCACAGCACTTGCTCGACGAGGCCGCTGATTGGTTAAAAATCATGAAATTCGAAGCTCCAGAACTCGCTCAGTTTTAGTCGTAAGAGAACGGGACTTTTTTTTGTTTAAAATGTTAGAATGTCAAGAATACTAGTTTTACCTAGTTTTAGGAGCTAACAGAAAAAAGTGTGTGTGTGTGTGGGGGGGGGGGGGCAACCGTCCCTCCTCGTCCCCAGACTCGCCGCCATTGCAAAAATGCAGTCACACTCAAAATTATTTGAACGCGTCAAAAGCATTTCGTAATATTGTTGTATATTTCCGTTCAGTACAAACATTTCGACGAAATTCTTTGACAGAATGCAACGCTCCTTCCTTAAATTCTATTAAAAAGTTTATATAGAATTCTTGAAAATTTAATTTAAAAAAATTCCATTTGTCCGCCATTGCAGCAAAAGGATTCACAAAATAATTATTTGGAACTTTAGGCAAAATGTATATAAAAATCGTGTTTATATATATAAATAAAAAGTGAAAATCTAAAATAGTTTTAATACTATGGAAATACAAATTATTGAAGAGATTTTCTTCACATTTGGCTCGCAAATACTGTGAAGCATATGGAAGGATTTAATAAAGGTTTCCTAACAATTAACTATATAGTTAATTTTTTATTGATAAAAAACTATGTTTCCATGCATGCTTAATTTATGGGCTATGGACGAGTTTTCTGTTTTATTTGCTTACATTAAAAACCTTGACTTTATTTGCATTATTTTTGGACTTCCGCTTTAAAGATTCCATTGACCGGAAATAAGAATGTTAAGGTTTTAATGTAAATAAACAAAACAGAAAACTCGTCCACAGAATTATTAAATCAGGGTTTTTTTAGTAGGTTTTTTTTTTTTTAAATCTTTAGGTAAGTCTATAATTCTTTGAAAAGATGCCAGCTTTACAAATGGCTTGATGCAACTAATATTCTCACTTTCATTAAAAAATAAAGTTATAGATGACAAAAGGATTTTGTGTATTATAAAAATTTTATATAAAAGTACTTTTTCATTAATAATTTGATAAATATTTTTTTAAAAAATGAGTTTATTTACTTGTGAACTGGCATTTGGCCGAGTGTTGATGTTAAATATAATTTTACTTTCTCGCATATGACGTTTCCACCACGTTGCGGTCAACAGCTGATTTGATACATGATAACTGTAACATTTGTTATGTTATAGTACTTCAAATTTTGCCACTAATACTGAAATATAAAGAAGGTTTTAGTGAAGTTTTAGTGATTATTCAATAGTTAATTTTTTATTATAACACATGAAACTATTTCCATCCCGAGCAACTCCGAATATATGAGCTAGTTAGAAATAATTTTCGTTGTTTCTGCTAAATGGAGTTAATTAAACATGTGATCAAATTTTTAATGATATTCATATTGGAATTCGAATTAAATCACTTATTATTATTATTATTTTGGAAAAATGGTGAAGCATTTAAAGGTGCAAGAAAATGTCCCTAAAATAAAATGTTAAAGTTTTAAAAGGATTTATTAATGAAATCAGATAAAGTAAATTGTCACTTTTTTAATATTGGGTGTGAGAAAACTTTTCGCAGAAGAATTTAACAGTAGCATAACTTCCAGAAAATTTGTTAAGGGGACATACGACTCTTAAACCTCGAAAAAATGGGGGGAAACTATCAAATTCGATACATTATATCTCTGAAACAATGTAATTGACAAACTCACTTATTTTTCTAGGAAAATATATGTTATTTCTTATAGAGTACACACATTTTCAAACCTTTATATTTGTATGTTTTTTTTTGAGAGAGTAATAAATATGGGTATAATGTTTGGAGAAAAATGAGATAGTCACCTTGCACGCATGATTACGAATAAAATATTGGTCTAAACACAATATTTTGGGTATCTAAGTAATCCAAACAGCCTGTTTAAGAAACTGAACCTCAATTTGTTAACATTTAAATTTAATTTCTATTTTATATACAGTCAAACGTCGCAAATCCGGACGTCCAAAATCCGGACCTTTTTCATTCCTGTAATCTCCTCATATATATAGAGAGAGAGAGAGATATATATATATATATATATATACTAATATAGAAGTAGTATATATATATATATATATATATATATATATATATATATATTCTAACTTTTATCTACCAAATCGGCGCCCAGAGTCAGCAGAAACCGGTCGTAACCATCTGGGAGGAAGGGATTTAACACCTGACAACGATGCGACGAAGGTATTGCAGGGGGGGGAATTGTAATCTAATGTTAGGATCTCAACAAGAAAAGCTGAAATTTTTGAACTACTTTACATCAAGTCAATAGAACAAAGAAAGCCCCGACAGAGTGTCAGCTCACCGATGCCGAAATACGCAGTATGGTGTCGATGAACTCCCAAACTTCAGTATCCGATAGCGAGGAGAGCGAAGAAGAAACACAAGTGGAAGATAAAATACCAATTGACAGTTTAGTGGAAGTGTTGAACGCCGCAATAAAAGGACATTAGCAAAGGGACTTTATTTCGGAGTCGGACATAATGGCGATACATAAAATAAAAGAGAAGTTACTTAATCAAAAACCGAAACCAATGAAGCAACTCACTTTAAATTAAATGTTTTGTAAAAATGTTAAAATTAATAAGAAATAATATTAATTATGTTTATAAATCAAAGAAAACAAGTAATAAATAAGTTTTTTAAAAAATTTAAATTGAATTCTGTGTTTTATGATGTTAAATTCACTTCTTAATATTGAAATGATCTAAGATCCGGAATTATCCCAAATCCGGAATTGCCGAATTCCCGACGATTCCGGATTTGCGACGTTCGACTGTACCAATTTAAAATTAAAATGTCAATTTTTTTAAAATTTCAATTTTTCTAACCCCCTCCCAAAAAACTTCTGTGCCGAAAATATGTACCAAAATTTAGTTCAATTTGTAGAACATAGCAAAATACATATTCGGTAAAAATTTTATGTAAAAATATTCAATAGTTCTTGAGATATCGTGCGCGCAATATCAAAAAAGCAAATAAATTTTGAGATATAGCGCTTTAAATATACGGTCATATTCAATGTTTAAGCTGAATAGCTGATACATTTTCCTTCATAACTTTCATAATTATGGGATTTTTTTAACGCGGATTGTTTTAAATTGTTCAGAAAAGACAGGGGAATAACGTATAAATTTTTTCATAAAATCGAAAATGTTCGAGGTTTAACTGTCGTATGTCCCCTTAATCCTATGGCAGGGAAATGCTCGTAAAATAGTTCCTACGTATATAATTGCTTAAGCTAAGCTTAGAATGAAAGAACATAAATTGCTGTCGCCATGTTGAATATGAATTACTTGATTAAAAGTTTTTTTCACTTCGCACGAGAACAATATTGCACCATGTGTTAGATTAATTCTTGTGCAAAACATTTTCACATGCCCCAAATAAAAAAGAAAAGTGCTTTTACAACATTTTTTTGTTGTTTACAGTAAATGAATAAATAAATAAAAATTGACGAATTATAATCTCGAAAAACTTCTTTTTTATTGCTCCCATTAAAAGAGCACATATTTTGCTCTTCATGCAATTTCTTTTTCTTCACTAAATGTTTTCAGCGCCTAAAAGATTAATATATCGATATCGTTTAAAATTTGAATTAAAGCGGTTTCAGCTTTGAAAAATTTGCTGACTTTTTACTCATATAAATAAATAATTATTCCTTTACATTGGGAAATAAATTTCATTCCGCAACTTCTACAAATTTAGGAAAGCAAGAAAACTGAAAATTTCGCATAACCACTATCTTGAAAGTTGACACAATCGCATCCTATTTTAATTATTTTAAAATTTTGATAACAGATTAGTGTTACTGATTAGATAGTGGTGTGACAGTGATGATCGATCAGATTACCACTATAATTTAATCGTTGTCTTATCTGTATCATTCGTAGTTTTAAATACAAACTGATAAGTCTGATATAAGGTTGAAAATATAGTTCCTAGAAAGCTACAGAATATGTAGATTTTAGTTTACTCTGATAAGGTCAAGGCAAAAAAAAATCTGCGTATTTATTTAATCATATACTAGAATAACTCATTCTATTTACTTAAGCCACATTGTAGCGAAGGATTTATGATAAGTTTATCAAATATCACTTCGGTAGTTCCATGACAAAATGCTACATAGAAACGGGATTATCCAACATTAGCTTTCAGAATAGCTTCAAACTGATAATGTTGTAAATTATCTTGCAACACTTTTGAAACAAGTAGATTTTATATGCCAACTTCCCACAATCAATTTTCTTTTTTTTTTAATTTTAGCCCATTTTCTGTCACGTATCGAATTGTATTAAAATTCTTAATAAAGTTTCATAGACATTTTACTACATTTTATGCTTACATTTTTTATGAGTTAGATATTATGCAAAATATATTCATGAATCAAAGTCTTACAAATTTCTTCAAGGGTGATTGCTAACTCATTTAAAAAATCCTAAAATATAATATGGAATAAAAGTCCGGCATAGTTTTAAATAATTCAGAATAATATCGAGATACACATATATATTATATGTACACACATTTTTTCAAGCAACTTGGTCACTAATGTAAAAAGTTCTTTTTTAAATTATTATATTTAATTGTTTTATTAATTTATGTCTCACCATATAACACTACAAAACTAGTTATCTTTTTGGTTTTTCAAAATTGTCATAAAATAAAAGCTAAATTAGATTATTTTCTTCTTTTTTGGGGAAAAGTTAAGTTTTGGGGATTTCTGCGTTTTGATGTTTCCTTAGCTAACAGTTGTAACATGATTCACCAAGATCTTTTACTCTAGACAACGGTTTTTTGTCTAACCTTTGAAGTATTATATTAGAGATTGAAGTATGAATATAAATTTCTATTTTGAAATGAGAAACTGTTTGTAGGAAGAGAATGATTCAAGGAATATAAAGAATATTGGCAAGCTGTTCAACCATTTTAAAATTACCCCTTAAAACCTTACCAATAGGGGATCCAGAGGTGTTTTCAGATCCAAAATCTTCACACGCATTTTTTAAATGAGAATAAATAATATTTCACCGTCTGCACATCTTCTGAGCTATCCATCTTCAAGAATATTTTACGTTCTTTTGTAACATCAGTGACGTAAGTAAAATGAAAGAATGTAAAAGAGTCTACTTTTCGACAAATGCGGAATAATCGTCAGAAGTAAAAGATTGGTTGCATGAAAGAAAATGCAACTGGCTCTTTCCGAGCAAACATAACTTATGTATTACTATTGAATAAATAATTTTTGTTTCTCACACAACATTTAATGAGCCCTAAAAAAGAGAGTTGATCTAATATTAAATATTGAAATATGATGAAATGTGAGTGATAAAATAAGATAAGGTGTGCAGTGAGGTCAAGCCATTTTTTTTTCGCCTGGAAGATTCATAACGGATTCCAAAATTAAATTGACGAGGGCCGCCGAGATCCGAGCCGGACCCCGGACCAAGGTACTGATATTCTGCCTCCCCCCCCACCCAACACTTCCGCAATACATCCCACCTGCTTCCCCAATATATAGGGTAGCCATGCTTCCCGTATATACGAGATTGTCACCATATTTCACTACTCAGTCCCGTATTAATATTTGACCCGTTTTTGTCCCTTTTTCTCCCTAAACTCTGCATGAGACGCCGGGGACTTATTGACTCTCACCCAAGTTCCTGAATGAGAAGAAACAGAAAGTACTATTGCAAATTTTACAAGTAAGAAATATCAATATTGGAAATGTTGAGATTCTATTCAACCAGTTTGTACATCTAAAAGATTATTTAGAGAAAAATAACACCAGCCAAAACTGAGAAGCAACTGTGAAATTGAGTGTGGAAGAGAAATGGATGAAGCATTTTGCAGATACAAAGGATATTGATCAGAAGTCGTGTCTAATAAAGCTATGCGAATACGTATTTGCCATTGCAACCCACAATACAATTTTGAAGAGAATATCTTCCCTGATGTCATCTCAATGGTCGGACGAAAGAAACAGGTTGTCAGTGCAAACAATTGAAGCAATTTCGACTTGTCATTACAATTTTAAAATGACTTCTGCCCAATTTTATAATTACGTGAAAGAAGAAAATGATATAATTAAGAAAGTAAAGTCCCCTTTAAAATTTGACTGGGCTAAAAAGGATTGGCATCTTTTTTTATTATTCTGCGTGTTCATTTTATAAGATTGCTTAAACTTCATTGACATTTTATCAGAGTAAAATAAAACATTACCTACCCACTTTTTTCATGTTTTATTTTTTTACACTTAAACGTCCCGTATTAATACTTGGCAGGTATGGCGATCCTACCACTATATCTTTTATATCCTACCTGCTTCCCCAATATATTCTACAATAGGATTCGAAGGGGGGGGGGAGGTAAAATCCCCAGACCCGGGGATTTTGTCCTTCTCCTTTGCTTCTTCCTTCTCGGAGGGCCTGGATTTGACGTATATCACACGAGCACCAATTGATTCCATCAAGAATGATGAAAGTCTGTTGAGCATAATAGAACAAAGTAAACGCATGGATTTCCCATTCCTTCTTTCCATAACTAAGTCGATTATTTATTATTATTACTAGCTGTTACCTGCGACTTCGTGCGCGAAGAATTTGAATTATTCTTTTTTTAATTCACGAATGTAAATGTTTTGTTGAATTTTGAAAGGGGAAAGGAAAAGTTCTGTCGGTTGATAATACTTAATTGGACGGCTGACAGGAGTGTACTGTACATGTATGCTGATATAGCTATGTAAATTGTTTATCTATGCTAATATACTCTTGTATACCACGTTATTTGCACGGATGTAGAGGTTATGTGGTCTGGACACACGTGAAAACGCCACATATAGTTGCCCATGCGAAAAATATGGTTTTTCCAAATGTACGCCTGCCACTTTCAGTGTCTGGCCCTGAGTCTGGCAAATGATATTTTTAAAAGGATTTATTACCTTCTGAACTGAGATCATAAATCCTTCGGTGTTATCGGAAGGCGTGGAATTAAAACACTGTCTCTTCTCCCTATATCAATCATAACAGTAGCTTTCACGACGTCTGTACCTAGGTGTGTAATTTGTAACCGTGTGCCATTGCGCAGTCTCGGTATATCGAGGTTACGTATTAGTAATACTGGCACACCGTCTTTCAATCTCGGTTTGTCGGAAGGTGCCCCTGACAATTCTAAGATCTTGAAGAGCTCTACAGAATATGATGTTCCTTGTTAATGCCCATTAACCGTATCTACAGAAGGATATTCTGTTATATCTCACTGTGAAAATTAAACAAAACATAGAGAGAATAATTCACTAACGTCTTTGGATCACTGTGCAACCGTATTAAAAGCTGTAAATGCTACAACAGGAAACCGGAAGTGTAAAGTCTCCTTTGTTGTTTACGGTCAAAGAAAGCAATATTTTCTTATATTAACTTTAACACTGGCAAAAGCCCGCGCGAAACAGTAATTTGGCTTGAATTTATTTCTATAAGTATAAAAAGTATTGTTAGAAATCACGTTAAAAATATTTTTAAATCTTTATAGCAATCAGAGAAAACATTTCATCGCAATGGAATTAATAGCATTAAAAAGATCATTTTCTGGTCTTTAAAATGGCATAAAAATAATTGTTGTCTAATAAATATTTCAGAAGTTATTGGCAGAAAACGTCTAAGCATTAGGCTTAAAAGTGGCTAATGTTCGTTATTTAATTAAATATCTTACGAACTAATCCACTCTGAAAGTTGAAAATAGCACCTTTGATCTAGAAATGTGCTCTAGAATGTCGTGTGTAAATTTCATGTTGCTACCGTTCACCATTTAGGAGGAGTTCTTGTGACCGACTGACTAACAGACAGACAGACAGACAAATACATGTAATTTCTGCCTTATTTTATAGATATTTATAAACATAAGCAAAATTTTCAAAAATAAAGATAAATTAGTTCAAAGTCTAACCGTTTCCTAGCAACAGAGTAGCTATAAATTTGCGTTATTTCAAAATCGTCTGCACGTAAAAAATTATTAAACTTGAAAAAATGAATAAAAATCGAATAAAAAATGTCACAGAAATAAAATTAATATCATAGAAAAGGTAAAATATTGAACTTTCAGATGGCATAAAGATAATTTTTATCGAACAATTTGTTCCGAAGTTACAGCGGAAAAAAGGATCACGTGATAGTTGATTTTAAATATCATTTATTCCAAATGTTTTCGCATTCCTGAAGGTTTACGTTGAATAGCTGATACATTTTCCTTCATAACTTTCATAATTATGAGAATTTTTTTTTAACTCGGATTGTTTTAAATTGTTCAGGAAAGGCAAGAGAATAATATATATATATAAAATGTATTCGTTATTGTAGTCGTTAAATAAAAAACAAGCCGAGTTGAATTCTAAATTTCATTTTATTATGGGAGAGTGACGAAATGTACGTACATCTTCGTTTAAGTTTCAAGCCAAAAGTGAACAGAAGATCCCTGCTTTTTTCTCAGGTAGGAATTTAACAGATAGACACGTGATCAAAGTGAAGGGAATAATAGCTATTTTTGTTATATTACGTAAGTGTTTTAGGGAAAAGTCTGGAAAAGAATTCGCGATTTATATTGGCGCGTGGAAGCAATTAGAATATTCTTTTAGCAATAAATATGTCAAAACGAGAGATTTATACCTCCAGAGCGGGAAATAGAACGAAACTGGAGTTTAAGAAAAGTGATTTTGGAATACATTAAGACTTTAAAATATATAATATTAGAATTTGAAATAAAATTAAGTGAGATTACAGTAGGACCCCGGTAATCCGGATGAATTCAGGCACATGGACGTCCGGATTAGCGGGATTTCCGGATTAGCGAGGTTTAAAAAATAATGTAAAACACTTTTTTGACAAATTGTATATATAGGTACTATGGTATATTTGTATTAATTAACATTGTATGGATAAATTGAATGAGCATGATCAAGTATGAACATGATATGTACATACATAATTACTACATATGTAAGTGAATGAACATAATCAGTGTCCAAAAAAGTCATTTTTTTTTTTTTTTTGCGCGGCCGTTTCAATTTTTAATTCAAATGCACGGTCTCTTAAACGTCTGAGGAGCATAATTTGTGTGTTTCAAAATTTTGCTCTTCAGCCTACTGTAATGAAGTGTTGAGTGCCACCACAGCCTCAGAATGAGAAATTTTGACGGGGTTTACAAGGGTGACGTCGTCTTCATCATCATCATCTTTTGCTGTTTACCGTCCTAATAATTTAGCCATCTGTTAAAATTTCATTTCGAGCCAAACTGTCGTCAGCTTCAACCGTCCACTGGAGGGCTTCAGTATTAGACATCGGGTTCGTGTTTTGCAATTGTTTAATGAGTGATTCAAGCTGAATTTCTTCAGTTTGCACATTTTCTTCAACTTCAGAATCAATAAGATTCAGAAGCAAATTTTTTCACGTCTTGTTGATCAACAATGCAGACACACATGCCCAACTGTTAGCAAGACGGAACACGACATCTTTTAAATTTACATTTTTCAGTGTTTTTTCCAAGTTTTCATTGTGCACAGGATCATCCCAGATAGCAAAGAAAGCTTGCCTAAAAGGTTTTGGAAACCTCGTCGTCGGCAATGGTAAAAGGTTGTCACAAAGGTTTCCATGACAAGGGTTGAACCTTTCGGCAAGGTAAGCGGCAGGGTTCTCTAGTCAACAAGAAACAAGGTTTTCTGTAAGTTTTTTAGTAAGATTTCCCCAAGCTTTTATTACAAGCTTGTTTCAGACTTCCCTCAAGCTTGTTTCAAGCCTTTCAAAAGGTTGTTAAGAACCCGGCGGACAAAATAGAACTCCCCTTCCCCTCTCCGAAGCCGTTCTCTTACAAAAGGGTTCAACCCCCCTTTTTTCACCCCCTCTTCAAAGCCGTGCTCCTGCAGAGGGGTCCAACCCTCTTTCTTATCCCCTTTCTGACGTCATCTTAGAGTTATCTGGAATGTCAATTAATTAGAACTAGCAGCATGACCCGGCGTTGCACGGGAAATCTTGAATAATGGGATATTCCCGAGCGGAGAGAAGTGAGATCACGTGAGGCCTTCGGATCCATATTTTTTCATATGCCCGGCTCCGTTTTTTTCAACAAATATTGTCACTTACTTTCTCCAAGAAATGTAAATATTCTTTCAAATCTAGTCTTTTTATTACTAATTTTCATATGCCCGCCTCCGATTTATTTTTTTTACATATATTGTCGCTAACGTAAACGTTACGTTCCCCCCAAAACGTATTCTCTTTTCTTTGTTCTTCTGTTTCTACGGCTCTTCTCTGCTGGCTACGTTGTCCCATTACTGCCAATCGTCTATTTCTTTGTTCTTCTGTTTCCTCGGCTCTTCTCTCCTGCCCACGTTGTGCCATGTCTGACAATCGGCTATTTCTTTGTTCTTCTGTTTCTTCCGCTCTTCTGTCCTGGCCACGTTGTGCCATAGTTGACAATCGGCGGCTTCTTTCTTCTTCAGTTTCAACAACTCTCCTTTCACGTTTTCTAATTGCCTCCCGTCTACTGGCAGCATCCCCTGTAATTCCTCTTTTTCTTTTAGGCATCGGAAAAAGCGAGAATTGAACAAAGCAAAAATAGTAACTTCCAAATATCAGCTTAAAATAGAAGCTTCTACAAATATTTAAACTTGATTAAATCAATGAATAATGATTAAAATCACTAACATAACTAATCTACATCTTTCGGCACATAACTTTACAGAAACAAAACACCCCTTTTAATTTGGTTAAAATGATTTTGTTGGACGTTGTATCACGGGATAAAAAAAAGAATTTATACACTTTCAACAATACATTTTTTTTTATTTCTGTCAGCGTCACTTTTTTATTGTTGTTGTAACAATGTTCTTTAAAGTAAACGACTTCAACAATAAAATAAATTTTGAATTGCGCTGTAACAATGAAAAGTATTGTTATAAAGTATCCTAAACAATGAAAAGTATTGTTGTAAATTAGTTTTTAATTAATATCTTTTTGACTAATTAAAATTTCGATATTTAAATGGCCGAAATGGATTCCTTGAATTATTCCCCATCTTTTGGTACTTTCAGCGCGCTTCTCCGTTCGGCGGTTCGTGAGAAGATAGAAGTACATACATACATACGTTTGTTTACCTTCGAATTTTAATAGGATAGATTCTTAATTATCAATTTCAACAATCTAATTTTTAATTGAACTTACTTGCACGATTAGATTGTGACAAAACTTCAAATTCCTCCAAGCCGGGGATCGAACCCGCGTTCCTGGAGTTGGAGGGCAAACGCAATAACCACTAAACCGGACGGGGCTACACACGAGAGGAGAGGTGGTTAATAAAAAGCTTTCTTACGTCAATTTTTCGGGAATGGTTTCCGAAACGGTTTTCGCGGAAATGCTTTCGCGGACAGCCTATGGAAAGTGAAATGGCAACCTTTCCGCGACCTTCTTTGCTATCTGGGATTGAGAATGTTCATAAGAAGCAACTTGCATCATTCTCCATGAACCGTCCGGATTACCGAGGGTTCCGGATTACCGGGGTTCTACTGCATTACATATATATTTCATAAAATCGAAAATTTTCGAGGTTTAACAGTCGTATGTCCCCTTAACCTCCTAATTGTATGCCACCACCCATTTGGGATATTTTTTTATTATTTCAATCTATTTCAGATGGTAAAGGTTGCTTGAGACATTTAAGCGTGACCCGGTGAGTTTTGTATTTAAAACTGTTGACTTAATTTCGGATTTAAATAGCGTGTGGGCACAAAAGAGCCGAACGCATGACGTGCCACGCCGACAAAAAAGGGGTTAAACAAAAAGCGGCAAAGCTTCAAAAAATGAAAATCCATGTCTAGCAAGATGTTTTCTTCGTGAGGTCACAAATAAATGTGGGGAAATTAACTCGCGGAAAACGGCTGGTTCTGAAGTATTGCTTCTCCTGCTCTTCTTCAGCTATCACGTGCTAAAAATAGAAGTTATTTATTATTCTTAAAATACACCACAAGCCGACTCTCCCGAGCTGCTTATTTTACGATTTCCTGTCATTTCGTTTTCATTTCCACGGCTGGTTTTTCTTTCTCAATCTCATTTCAAGAATGTACTCGAGAATCACACTAAAAAACCTGCCAGAAACACTGAGCGGTGTAATCACTTTTTAAAATAATACTGCCTGTGTAGAGAAAAAAAAATATTGTATATATATTTTATCATGTCTCCTACCGTTTTTAAATCGAATTGTCTTCAATTTTTAAATGCATGACCTGATTTCTTTTTCTTTTCTCACACTTGACTATGCATATTAAGGTTTTTATGCGTTGATGTAGTGTTTGTGTGTGTTTGACTTTTTGACCCTAGCTTTTTTTAATGGTTTTTTGATTTAATGTTCTAAATTTTTTTTTAAAAAATGCGTGATTTATATATATATATATATTTAATAATCTCACTTAATTTTATTTCAAATTCTAATATTACATATTTTAAAGTCTTAATGTATTCCAAAATCATTTTTCTGAAACTCCAGTTTCGTTCTATTTCCCGCTCTGGAGGTATATTAAATCTCTCGTCTTGGCATATTTATTACTAAAAGAATATTTTAATCGTTTCCACGCGCACACAACTCGCGAAATCGGCGACTTATTGTCGCCATGCATTTTCCCTAAAACACCTACGTAATATACTAAAAATAGCCATTATTCCCTTTACTTCGATCACGTGTCTATCTGTTAAATCCCTACCTGAGAAAAAGCAGGGATCTTCTGTTCACTTTTGGCTTGAAAACTTAAAGCATGATGTACGTTCATTCCGTCACTCACCGATAATAAAAATGAAATTTAGAATTCAACTCGGCCTGTTTAATCATTTAACGACTACAACAGCGAATACATTTTATATATATATTAATGTGACGGTATGCAACGTGGACTTTTGGAACCTCAGTGTGTTTTTAGTGCTTTTGTAATTGCGTGTTTTCGTTTCAAAACATTTATGTGCTTACATTTTTATAATTAATGGGGTTTTGAGCTTTTAACTGTTGTATTCTCTGCAGTTAATTTTTTTTCTTTGTGTTTCAATTGACTTTGCGGCTTGTGTTTTTTGCATGTTTTCGATCATGTACTCTGTAAATGGAGTCATCTCTATAGTGTGCTTTCTTTAAATAAATAAATGAATAAATATTTGTGGTTTTTCTTGTATAAAGCGGAACTATTAATTTAAAAAATCTGCCTATTGTTATTTGAGGAGTATTTTGCTTAATTGGTACTTCGCCTTAAAATTACTATTGGATTTGTTCAATTAATCAGAGGACATTCTCTCTGTATCTCTCTGATAAATCGCGTAGTTTATTTTTAGTTAACGTTTGCTTCCAACATTTTTTTGAAGATAATGGAATACATTTATTTCCGCTCTCATTTACTAAGACGATATCAATCCAGTTTTAAAGAAAACTATGCAGTTTTTGAAGCTGAAACGCACACACGGAGTTAAACGTATTTAATTTCAGTTCGGCAAATGGGATAATACACGTTAATTAATTAAAAAAACCTTCTTAAAGTAATTTCCATGCAAAATTTCGTGAGAAAGTTTGCAGCGGAATGATGAACAAACTTATTGTCAAAATAAGCAAATAGTACAATCAACTATAGTAAATAGATAAGTAAATAAATAAATAAAACAGAACACAAGAGTTTTTAGCAGGTTGCAAATAATTATTAATCAACTAATATAATGAAAACATTGCACATCTTTCCATCTAGTATACATCTTTTTCTCATGTGTCATAAATATTTTGCTATATTTTTAGCATTTGAATTATGAAAATTATATTATTTTCCTTCCAAATGAAGTATTTAAGAAATCTAGCTAAACCTTCTGAGTTACTTTATTAAATTGATGATTTCAGATTTTCTATAACAGCACGAAAGTTTTTGATCAAATAATTTCTATACTTAAGCACAAAAGGCTTCCGTCTTTCGCGACGGTATCAGTTTCGAGAACTGATAACTAGCACCTTGTTTTTTCCCAAGTCCCTCTTTCAACTACACCCTGAAAGGTTATTAGCATCGAGCCACAGATCTTTTTTTCATTTACTCCATCAAAATTTTATATTGTTAGTTCTGCGGGTTTTTTCTGAATCTTTTTTAGTGATCGTTAAAATTCTTTATATGAGTTCCTCACCATAGCAACAAAATAAATGATGACAATTCCCTTTCTAAATCAAATGCGTCAAAAATGTCTGTTTAAATTCAACTTGACTTTGATGAGGATGCGCACTTTGTACATGCTTGACACAACTTTCAGTGCCTGAACTATAGAAAAACAGCAGACTTCCGGAAGACAGTTAGTTATTAGTAATCTACAATATTAGTGTATAGATTACTAATAACTTAAGACTTGCATTTCGTGTCATGGATATGCACTATGCAGTCTACCCATGACCACGGATCTTCTTTTTTAACCCACTCGGGGGTGGCGTGGAAAATAAGAAATGATCCCCGGACGAATTAAAACACATTTTATCCTCTCTTCTCCACCCCAAATCTGTCCGATATTTCTCTCCTTTTCACTCCTTAGTCTGATATTACCGTAGCCCGATCTCCGCTTCCAACTGCCGTGGCTGGAGCATCTTGAGCGCGCTGGTCACCGGAGCTTCTCTTGGTCTCCATAAACATTTATTCTGATCTCATGGTGGAGCGTTATACGTAGGGTTACCATACGTCCCGTATATACGGGACTGTCACCATATTTCACGACTCAGTCTCTTATTACTATTTGTCCCGTTTTTGTCCCATTTTCTGGAATGGGAAGAAATAGAACGTACTATTGCATATTTACAAGTAAGAAACATCGATACTGGCAACACTGAGATTCTATTCAACCAGTTTCCACATCTAAAAGATTATATAGAGAAAAATAATAACAACCAAAACTGCGAGGCAACTATGAAATTGAGAATGGGAGGGAAATGGATGAAGTTTTTTTGCAGATACAAAGTATATTGATCGGAAGCCATGTCTAATAAAGCTATGCGAATATGCATTTGCCATTTCAGCCCACAATGCAAATGCGGAGAGAATATTTTGGTTAATGTCAACTCAATGGTCGGACGAAAGAAACAAGTTGTCAGTGGAGACAACTGAAGCAGTTTTGATTTGTCATTATAATTTTAAAATGACTTGCGCCCAGTTTTGTAATTTTGTGAAAGAAGAAAATGATAAAATTAAGAAAGTAAAATCAACTTTAAAATATGACTGGGCTAAAAAGGATTACATCTTTTTCATTATTCTGCGTGTTCATTTTATTAGATGCTTAAACTTAGTTGATTTTTTTATCAGAAAAAAATAAACCATCGGCTGTCCACTTTTTTCACGTTTTATCTATTTGGCACTTAAACGTCCCGATTCAATGCTTGGCAATTATGGCAACCCTAGTTATACGGGAAAGGCAGGTGGTGATTCTGCAGCAACGCAATAACCAATTCCTAGATTTTTCTCGGAGGCAGATGACGAAATAAAATTGAACTTGCAGAGTACCAAACGTAAGTGAACAATTTGTACATAACTATGAGCCGAATAAAGCACAAATGCACTTACAACAAGTGGTTAAATATTGTCCTGTTCTTCAATTAAGGATATAACTGACTTCCAACCATTTTTCTGCTCCCTTTCTACACACTTGGATTTGAATAAGTTTGACAACATTCCAATTTAATGACCAATTTTTTTCTTATTTCATTCCACAATTTACATTAAATAACCGTGTGTTCCACTGATTCGATATCTTGACCGCAACGGCATGTCGGATTTTTCTAAAAAAATCTTCTTTGGAATTCACAAAAACACCCTGTCTACTATATATTTGATTTAGAAGGAAGTTACCCATTAGTATTTCAAAATTTGGCTAAACATTGTTTAAAAAAGCATGGCTAAAAACATTTCGGTCCAAATCCCATTTGGGGAAGAATACCATCTTTCTTGCCATTTGGTCAGTATTTGTTTCTTGACATCATTTTTCATTTGGATACAAGATCTATTAAATTTGCACCACCTGGTGAAGGAAACCTTTCCAATCACATCCAAGAAAGAGGTCGTTATGGCAAGTATCATGCTAGACGGCCGCACACCTCTCCAAGTGTTCGACGGAAGCCTGCTGACTTATCAGACGATTCATTCAATGAAAATATCTTAATATTTGATTAATTCATACAATGAAAATTAATTATGCCTCGATCTATTTCTGAGGCACTATGAATTCTATAAAAATCGATTTAAAATCTCGGACAATCTTTCAGCTTACCGCTAAATTTTGGAAGTCGGATCTTAATATTAGGAAGTTCTGATTTCGTTCCTTCTTCAGTAAAATATGAATCCATTTTAACTGAGTATAAAATTTGCTAATAAGTTTCGCTGATGAACTTTCTACCGGCCCAAAGTTTTAAGATGCTTTTCTATATTTCTTAATAATAAATTCTAATTTGACAATTTTAAAAAATGAAATCGATGATAAAACAAAGCAGAGAAGAGTTATCGTGCCTCTATGTCTTGCATTTTACTTTGTCGGCATCATTCACATTTGTATTTTATGATATTGTTCATCTAAATATCGTGTTGGTTAAAGCTTGGCATGTATTTGAATTACGATGCTCAGACTTGTGATTATTTTATAATTGTACATGAACTAAATCATACAGTAAATTCTCGACTATCCGGCATTCAAGTATCCGGAAAGCTCAACTGACCGGAAAATTTAGAAAATGAGTTTTTCTAAAACTTTTACGTCCGCTACGCACCGAGGGGCGTAGAAGGGGAAAAAGCAATATACAGTACTGTGATGTACACAGATTTGTTTTATGGGGGGTATCAAAAGCAAAAGTGAGAGCCAAATAAAAATAATAATAAAAGTTCCTCACCTTTTGCCGAAAAACGAGACCTGAAAACGAAATCGGCACGAACGAATCAGTAAAAAAAAAGCTCGTGTGTGTGTGTGGGGGGGGGTTACTCCAGATTGGTAAGTCTCTTTCTTTTCCTTTATTTATTTACTCTCCGAATACCAGCAGATGTTGATCCCGATTACGTAATATCACGAGCGGGAGAATTGGAGGCGAGCATATTGCGCAATAACCCTTGCGATTTTTTAAAAGATAATTAATTACTTTTGATATTTAATCTGGGATTTGTTTATGATCACTTAAAAGAGTTTTATTATGGTTGCTGAGTAGAATATTTTTCAGTTTCGTAGGCTATTTTTATATTTTTACAGTCTATATATTTACGGTAAAAATTCGGCTACAGATCATACTTTTTTTTTCATCATCAATGTTAAATTAAAATCTTCGTAATATGTTTTGTAAATGCAATGTTATGGAAGATACAGATGTATTCTTAAAAATTATATTTAAATCACATTTCAAAATGTCAAAAACAAATTATTTGGGAAAAATTATTATTAACAAAAAATTCTGAAAAAAAAGGGCTACAATCTACCCCCCTCCCCATTTTTCCGGTCACACTCAACTATCCGATTTTTCAGGTATCCGGAAATAGGCGTTTCCCGAGCATGCCGGTTAGTTAAGCTTTTACTATATTCAAATCATCATTTTTTTTTTTGTCTACGAAACCTGCTATTACATCTCTCTTATTTCAAATTCTTCCAATTAAAAATATTTTTGAAAAGCTTTGCCGATTTTAGCGTAAGTGGCCAACCAAATTAAGAAAATTCTAAATGAAATTTGAGATTCAAATTTAGATGAAAATCACTCAATGCTTTAATTCTTTTTTAATGAATAGTTAATTATTTATAAGTAAAAATTGTTCAAGAAATAACCAACAAATAAGAAATGTTTTAATATTCCAAATCGGATACGCAATTTGTTGTCTTAAAAATTCTGTAGTACTTCGAAACTTATCTTATTTTTTGCTGCATCATTTCATAGCTATTTCGAAGAATTTATTGTTTCCATGATATTTTTCGCATTAAGTCTTTGACTTTTCTTGGAGTTCTTTTTATTTTAAGAATGTAACATCTTAGTTTGACTTAAGAAACGCAAAAAAGGATTTTTGTCTTAAAAGAACATGTAAAAATAAATAAAATTTCTAGCGGCCTAAGTTTTTATTAAGAAGAGTTAAACAGGGAAAGTTTATAGACGCATATTCTTTCAAAGCTGTTTATAGAGATATTTTTAACGTAGGACTACGTTCCTCCCATTGGGTCTCAGGAAGGAATTTGATTCACACGCCAAAACGCCACAAAAAACGTTGTATGGGAGATCCTCTATATCTAGGTAACTACATATGTTAAAAATATAGCTAATGTCTTATTTTAGAGATAAAGGGTAACAACAGAAGTTACAAAAAATTATTAAATTATTTATGTTACTTTTCATATCATCGACCGATCCTACACAGAATTGTAACATATCCACTCACGATTGAAGAATTCAAAACAAAAGAATTGACGTTTTGATATATTTTATTAAGAAATAAAACAATTTTCATTGTAACCTTAGTTTCATTTTATTTCGCCAATTTCCATAGGTTAGTATTTCAGGGAAACAAAAGAGAATTGAGTGTAACTTCGAGGAACAAAAGAGAATTGAGAGTAACTTCGAGAACAAAAGAGAATTGAGAGTAACTTCGAGAACGAAAGAGAATTGAGAGTAACTTCGAGAAGCAAAAGAGTATCGCGAGTAACAAAGAGAACCTGAGAGGCTTCGAGAAACAAAGAGAATCCGAGAAACTTCGAGAAACAAAGAGTATCGCGAGTAACTTCGAGAAACAAAAGAGTATCGCGAGTAACAAAGAGAATCCGAGAAACAAAAGAGACAAGCGAGTAAAGTAGTCCTACGGGTTTAAGGACAGGGGCTGTTTGTAAAACACAGCGTCCCGTCATTTTTTAATACTCCAACATCTTTAAAATATCTTAATGTTCCAGAAAGTTCAGCAACCTCTCCAGCCACCACGTGCATTCAACCCATAACAAATACAAGTCTGGCAACAAAAGAACACGTGGGCCCTAAAAGGGGTATCCACTCGAGATTTCCTAAGTATGATCATGCGCTCAAAATTAAAGCACGTGTGATCGTTTAAGTGTTCAATTTCGAAAAATTCGTCTAAAAATAAGTCGCCCTGTCTGTGTTTGTGACTCCCCAGATAGAAAACGCCTTGAAGTCTCCCCCTGTAAATAACACAAGAGACTTTCCTGAAATATTGTCAACATTTTTACTTGCTAAAGAGCAAATACCTACCAGAACAGTGCGATCGTATTCCAGAGCCCGTTTTGTCCGCAGAGATGAATGATTCATCTACCGGCAGAAAACCATCACCTTGCCAACTAAAATACACTTCTGTGATACCGAAAATTCGCCAGCAAAATAATGTCTTTTTTAATGAAAAAAGCGCTTTATTGTTTTTAATTGTCATATATTGTTCAAAAAACTTTATATCTAATAAAACAGATTAATATAGAAATTCTCTTCAAATCTGGCACCTTTATCTAGGTTTATTTTATTCACTTGTATTATTTATTTTTGCTGTACTTATAGAGCCTATGGTGAACGTAATAAACAACAGTAGCGACTTTTACAGCCGCTGAGAGTAAATAAAAACTCCAAAAGTAGCTGAACGCCATTTGTTGGGTTGCTGTTATAAATTTCTATTTATTCTTTCTACAAAATTATTTTTACACTTTTATTACTTACTCGCATATGAAGTGCAAAAAATTTCGACCTCTAGATTCTAATAATAATTCACGTTTTTGACCTCCCTCAATTCGGAAGAATCGTTTTTGGAATTATGTCTATTTTTCTACGCTATTAAACTAAAGCGGGAAAAGCTAGGCCAATGAAATTTAGTGTGTGATCTTTATGCCGAAATTGTTGATCAATACCAAATTTTGAATAGTTCTAACTAAATAACAGTGCAATTTATACAGTGGCTCCCAAAAGTGTTCGTACACTTACGATTTTCAATAAAATAGGGCTCTATCCAGTAATTAAAATTAATATTTCAGAATAGGTATTTAATAATAAGATCTATAATCTATTCTTAACAAAACTACATGAAATATTTTAAAAACATAGTAAAACTTTATTTTTAAGAAATCAATAATCAAAAAGTAACAAAAACTTTATCTCACAAAAGTCTTCGTACACTTCGAAAAAATCTCTACATATTAGTAAATATTCTAATTTTTCGTTAAATCAATATTTAGTAGGATATTCTTTAGCATCTACAACAGCTTTTAAACGTTTGGGAATAGATTTCACTAGTTTTTTTGTAATTTCTGCATCAATGTTCATCCATTCTTCCATCATTACTGTTTTTAGTTTGCTTTTCGTTTTAATGTCGTGTTTTCGTACTCTAACCTCCAGTTCTCTCCAAATATGTTCTATTGGGTTTAAATCTGGCGACTGAGGTGGTGTTTTCAAATTTTGTGGACAATTATAGAGACACCAGAGGCGAACATTGAGAGCCGTGTGCCTAGAAACGTTACCTTGATAAAAAAAAAAAAGTTGTTTCCAATGCGTTTTTTACGTGTTTATTATTATTTTTATTTATTATTATTTTTATTTATTATTATTTTATTTTCTATTATTTATTTTTATTTTAGTTTTTTATACGTCCATCGGAATCATAAATGTTAAATTTGCTTTCATCTGCAAATAAGACATTCCAATACGTTTCGGTTTTATTTAACATTGATCTTGCGAAGGAAAGCCTAAGCTTTCTGTTTTTCGCACTAACAAAAATGTTTCTACGGGCAGAACGCCCATTTAATCCAGCTGCTCTGAGAACTCGTCTAACAGTTTCAGGTGAAATTGAAGTAGAAAACTTTCATTAAATTTTGCAGAAACTTTTAAAGCACTCAAACGTGGATTTTTCACAAATTTTCTAATCATAAATCTCTGATCACATTTTGTTAACTTTGCCGGTCGACCTTTTCTTACCTTGTTTTCGATCCGATTTTCTTCTTTAAAGCGTTTTATCACATACTGCACTGTAGAATGGGATAAATTAACTAATTTACCGATATTCCGAACTGATTTACCACTACTATGATGAAAAATAATGAATTTTCGAATGCTGATTGTTGTTTCTTTGCGACTACGAGCCATTTTTAAATAATAAATAGAATATTACGGTGAAAGCAAGCAAAAATTAAAGCCAAACGATTTTTTAAATGCCAACATAATGCAAAAATAAAAAATAAAGCGACAGACGATAATTTAAATTATGAATTTATCCGAAAATATTTCAGTGCACAAAGACTTTTGTGAGATAAAGTTTTTGTTACTTTTTTATTATTGATTTCTTAAAAATAAAGTTTTACTATGTTTTTAAAATATTTCATGTAGTTTTGTTAAGAATAGATTATAGATCTTATTATTAAATACCGATTCTGAAATATTAATTTTAATTAATGGATAGAGCCCTATTTCATTGAAAATAGTAAGTGTACGAACACTTTTAGGAACCACTGTATTTAAAGATGCGTATTTCATTTCTGTTTCTTTTTTACTTTCAGTTCGATAAAAATCAATATATTTGTATCATAAAATTGATAGGCAACTGTCTTTTTAGTTTAGGTAAATTGTAGGTGACTGTCTGTTTCACTAGATCCAGACCTAAATCTCCTGGTTTTTTTTATTTATCAATATTAGCGACGTAAAACTATTTTGATCCACCTTTTGATAAGCAATCTTTTTTTTGTCATCTCATTATGAGAGACTCGTACCTGTTTGATGTCTAATTTTATGATAGTCAACTCTCCCATTTATTTGGATACATTTTAAACTTTCAAACCAAATTTCAGCTTTCTGATTAGGGGATAATTTCGTTACAACTTTTCGAGAGCGATTTCGAATAATCAAAATAGTTCGAAATTATTGCATACTAGATATGTTATAGAAAAATCTTTAATTTATTTATATTATATTTAGAAAAATATCTGAAAAGCAATTTTTTAAAATTATACCATTTTATAATTGTTCCACTGAAATAAGTTTAACGGATTTGTTAAGTATACAGGGGGAATTCTGGATACTCTTAAGCCTAGTTTAAATGTTTCTTACATTTCTCGAATATTTTGATTGTTAGCATCACAAAAGAATTAGTTTATGAGAATGAAAATGCACTTAAATTAAATTGATGTCTCATTTAATCATAAAATAAATATATTTCATGAAATCATCTAATTATTCAATACTTTACCCTGAAAGCGAAGAATACATAAATTTTTCGATAATGCTTATGTATGCGAAATTCAGATATTAAGTTAAAACTCCTGAATTGAAATTCTTAATTATCAGCAAATATTAATTACACTAATTTAAAAAATTAAATAATAAACTCACCATAAAACGTAATAACTATTAATAAAAATCCAGCTGTGTGTGTAACGCAAAATTAAATAAACAATTAAAATAATACTGAATTAAATAAATGATAAAAATAATTGCTATGGAACTGGAAGCATAGTAGCATCACTTGCGTTTTGAAGAATTTTAGTCTTTGGAAAATTAGAATAGAATAGAATAGAATCAAAATGATGCACAAAACAAGAAATTGGACAAGCTGAACAGACTTATTTGATGCTCTTAATATTTTGATCAAAGCAGAAGCAGAAGAAGAAAAATATATTCTTCTAGAAAATTCAAAACAACAAAGAAACGAACTCAACCGAAACGGCGAAATGTTAAATAAGACCAAACGATTGAAAAAAAATATCGTGCAAAAGAATTTTATTAAAATAATAAGAGAATAAAAGTCGTTTATTTGCAAGTGAGGAAAAATGGAATAAATAAATTTCAATTATTTTTAAAATTCTTGCTACAATAATTATTTTTATTATTTGAAATTTTAACATTAGAAAGGAACTTTATTCTTTGAATAAGTATTTACAGACAATTTCTAAATAATTATTCTCATATACAGGGTTATTCAAAAAGAAGGAGCAGATTTAAAATATTTATTTCTAATGAACTACAACAGATAGAGACACATACGATACATCACTGGATGGAGGAAAGTTCAAAGTTTTATTTTATTTATTTAACGTGAGCTCCATTTGTTATGCGACAAAAATCGAATCGGTAGTAAATTTCTTACCACGCACCAAGTAATTGGTCCCTGGTTATTGAACTCACTGCTGTAACAGTTCGATCTCGCAAATCTTGAAGAATAGCAGACATAGGTGGTACATCTTTGTGCAGCACCTATGCTGTCTTTTATGTACCCAACAGATAAAAATCTCGAGGAGTAAGATTGGTATCATTCAGATACTGCTGAAACTCGTGGTGGAAGTGAGGTGGAGGACTGTCTTGCTTGAAGATAAAATCATCCCGATCTGGTTGAATTTGTAGAAACAGCCAGTGTTGGGGCCTGTCCATTTTTAACGGGATTATCCGAATGCATGAAATAAAAGTTTGAACTTTCCTCTATCCAGTGATATATCGTACGTCTGTCTATTGTCGTTCATTAGAAATAACTCTTTGAAATCTTCTCCTTCTTTTTGAACACCCTGTAAAACTCAACTACTAAAAACACTATTATAATCGAGGCGAAGGATTGCTAGCACAACCATACATCCTAATTGGTTAGGTTGCTCCATTGGCGAATCCAGGATTTGGGTCTGGGAGGGACTGAGGTTATAAAAATTTTGTATCGTCGTGACGAATATCAAATCTCATGGCTTATGCAAACCAAAATACTTTAACTTTACAGACCTTACTCACCTGACGATAAGAATCATAAAGAACTCTACAATACTTTCGATAATTTAATAAAAAATACAATGAAATAACTAGACAAAAAATGTTTCCAACCGTGCCAACTATACAAGTACAAATGGAATGACTAGAAAAGTAGGAAAATTTTCGAGCCTGTCAAGCCAGAAAGCAATGTTGTCATGTTCTTATTATTTTTTCAAGAAAGGGAAATTAAGAACAAAGAGTTGTAGTGATTTAAAATAAAATCAAGAATTCTGGTTTAGCTCTGGGAGGGGCTGCAGCCCCATATCCCCCCCCCGGATTCGCCACTGGGTTGCTCCATTGGTTCCATTGGACCAGAAAGCTGACCCCAACAGCAAACTGTTCATCAGTTGGCTACGAGCATCGATGCCGCAATAAATAAATAAAAGGAACTATATTAACTTTCTTGTTTGTTTTGTTTTTTGGTACCTGACTCGACTATGTACTGTTACTGTTTTTTGGTCGACTGAATAATCTAAAAATAAAACCATTTAGAATTAAGATATTTCTGAGCCGTATATCAAATTGTACTAGGATGGTTGGATCCAAAAAAAAGTTTACAAAGGTAATAAAAAATTGTTTATTAACAATAAACAGAAAATGCAAAATGGAATTAAGAGGCATATTTGCCGATCACTTTTTCACACAACCACCAAATTTATTTAAACATTTATTTATCTGAACGCAGGACCAACCTGTTTAACCCGGCTTGGCAGAAATCACGTCCTGTTCACTGAGCCAGTTCTTGGCAACTCTTTTCACATCACTGTCTGGAGAGAATCTTTTTCGAAATAAATGTTCCTTCAATTTCCGAAAAAGGAAATAATCATTGGACCATCATGAAGTTATCAGACACAAACGCCCTGGAATGTTGAGGGATGGTGTGATCCTCCTGCATGACAATACCCATACTGCTCGCAAAACTCAAGAATTGCTGCGAATGTTCTAGTGGAAAGTCTGGAGCCAACCCCCTACAGTCCAGATTCTGTATCCAAACAGGGTTACAAACACTTATCTGGATAAGGTTCTCTTCAAACATGATGTGAAAACAGATTCCGAGAACTGGCTCAATGGACAGGACGTGATTTGTGCCAAGCCGGGTTAAAAGAGTTGGTCCTGCGTTCAGATAAATGCCTAAATATATTTGGTGATTATGTGGAAAAGTGACCGGCAAGTATGCCTGTTAATTCCATTTTGTATTTTCTGTTTATTGCTAATAAATAATTTTTTATTACCTTTGTAAACTTTTTTATCCATCCTCGTAGCTTGAAGTTAGCTTAAAAATAGAAATATTCTAATGCATCATACCTTCAAGAGTAAATTTAAAATGCAGAGAGAAATGAAAAATTGGAAATTCACATGTTCACCCACACAGCATTACAACAGCTCTTAAAATTGGAATGGAAATCCCTTCCAATAGCCTGTATGACAAAAAGCCAAAACAGACCAATAGGGATGGTACTCGCAAATTACCAACCATCTCAGAATTTATGAAAATCGTCTAGGGTCAAGCCTCTCAATTTCTCCTATAATATTAATTACATTTATTTTTAAAAAAAGGATTTAGTCATTCGTAAGTATAATTTAACCTCTTTTAAGGCCGTGGGAATATGCTTCCCACCAAATTTATCAACTTTTAAATGCATTTTTTTATGGTTGGCGTAAGTTTTTCGCCAAATTTTTCGATGAAACATAAACCTGTATGTTCCAATTTCTTATCTCAAACCATAACGAAGTGTCTTGACGTGGTAATTAATTATTAATTAATAAAATTAATTAACAAAAAATAATATCAACCAATAAGCTAAATGAATTTTTCTTCTTAAATTAATCTCAATACCTAAGTTATTTTATTATACCACTACTAGAAAAAAAATAGTCTAGGGCTAAAAGCACTTTTAATATGAGAACAACTTTAAATAAATTTATTTTTAAAACTTTGCATTTTTCGAGGAACTTATGTGTGTTTAGATTTTAAATGCAGTTGTTAGGATTTAAAATACAAAGACCATCCTTGTTCAAACGGCCCAAAGAAGCTGTTGTTCATTATACTTTTAAAAACAAATGCTACAGAAGAAGAAGAAATTAAATGCTTTTACATCTACTGTTGACGATCTTTATTTCTTTTAGCTTGCGTTTTTTTCTTTCTCCGCATCGAACGAATCGGCAAGCACTTGACCATATGTTAAATGAAGACTACATTGTTTTGGAACGAGAATCGTGGCTTTCAGAATAAAGGATTATTTATAACGGACTTGGGAATCTACCGGAAGGAGGTTTTTGGCTTCTGCACTCTTTGTTTCCAGCTGACACGGCACAATAACCCTCCACTCTTTGTACACAGTAAGGTGTAGCCCCCTTTTTTTCTTTCTTTTTATATTTCTCTCGCGTTTTTTCACATTGGAAGCGAGTTAGTCTATTTCCAGTCAGTGGTTCTCGAATCAAGGTGAAGGACAAGTAGCTCCAATGTCTGTAGTATAAAAGATAAGAGTTCGAGCCAAGTTCCTTTCGTTTGTAAAGGTCTTCCATTGACTAGAAGGCTTGTAGGCCTCAGGAAGTAACTGAAAATGATGGATTAATGTAGACGAAACGCTTTTTTAGCTGTTCGTACATTCACCGCTTACTTTCGGTTCTTACAGATTGACTTCCCAATAATTTTCAGGACAGTTGCAATGCACATTCATATTGGAAACCATTTGCTTAAAGGATTTTATAAAGGAAAAAAATCCTCTAAAGTTTTTACAGTGGTTGGAAGAAGTTCCATAAAACTTTTAGGTCCCCATAAATTTTATCGAGAGTTCTGTTTTAAAGTATTATTTTTAATAGTCTTGATCATTAACGATTAACAGAATTGAGAAACTAAAACAAATTCTAAATAAGTTCATCATTAAATAATTTTATCGTTAATAATTTCCATCTCCTTATTAAAAGATTATCTATAAATATCAAAAAATAGACATGTTTTACACTGAATCGGAACAAGTTTCGCATTTAAATATTTTTGAGATATAAATTTTCATCTTCAAATTTAAAAAGTCATATCTAGAGTCGTTGAACAAAAATAAATTCTATATTATTTCATCGTTAAATAATTTTACCATCAATAATTTAATCTCATTTCACTAAAAGATTACCTCTAAACGTCAAAAGACTAAAATGCTTTACACTGATTCAGAACAATTTTTCATTGAAATATCTTTGAGATAAACAAATCTCCGGCTTTCAGATTTAAAAAGTAATTATATAACGATTCATATCACTATTTCATGCTAATGACTTGATGTATTTATACCGGGAAGATACCTTGGAAATCCTGCAATCATAAAAACTGCACTCGTTATTATCTCTTCTCCTGCATTTATTAAAGCAACGCTCCGTTTCCCTCTTTCTCTATTTATTCTTCGTTTACTTTCTGGTTGAATCATTGCTCAAGAACTGCCAATGAGTGGGTACAAAGAATGTTTATGCTAAATTTAGGTTTTTGAAATTATTCCAGTTTTTGAAGCAAAACTGGGTTATAAACAGCAGCTTGGCGGCCAATATTATTCTCCGTTATGTTGCTTACAGAAGGCAGCACGGTGGATTTAAACACTTGATAAAATCATCGCTCCTTGAACAATGAAGTTAAACATCCTT